>JAHLJT010003656.1:4098811-4154002 GCA_031308135.1 Acheta domesticus | reverse complement strand
CGTCGCCCCCGTCGCCCCCGTCGCCCCCGTCGCCCCCGTCGCCCCCGTCGCCCCCGTCGCCCCCGTCGCCCCGTCGCCCCCGTCGCCCCCGTCGCCCCCGTCGCCCCGTCGCCCCGTCGCCCGTCGCTCCCGTCGCCCCCCGCCGGCCCCCGTCGGCCCCCGTCCGCCCCCGCCGGCCCCCCGTCGCCCCCGTCGGCCCCGTCGGCCCCGTCGCCCCCGTCGCCCCCGTCGCCCCCGTCGCCCCCGTCGCCCCGTCGCCCCCCGTCGCCCCCGTCGCCCCGTCGCCCCCGTCGCCCCTTCGCCCCCGTCGCCCCCGTCGCCCCCGTCGCCCCCGTCGCCCCCGTCGCCCCCGTCGCCCCCGTCGCCCCCGTCGCCCCCGCGCCCCGTCGCCCCCGTCGCCCCCGTCGCTCCCCGTCGCCCCCGTCGCCCCCGTCGCCCCCGTCGCCCCCGTCGCCCCCGTCGCCCCGTCGCCCCCGTCGCCCCCCGTCGCCCCCGTCGCTCCCCGTCCGCCCCCGTCGCCCCCGTCGCCCCCGTCGCCCCCGTCGCCCCCGTCGCCCCCGTCGCCCCGTCCGCCACCCGTCGCCCCCGTCGCCCCCGTCGCCCCCGTCGCCCCCGTCGCCCCCCGTCGCCCCCGTCGCCCCCGTCGCCCCCGTCGCCCCCGTCGCCCCCGTCGCCCCCGTCGCCCCCGTCGCCCCCGTCGCCCCCGTCGCCCCCGTTCGCCCCCGTCGCCCCCGTCGCCCCCGTCGCCCCCGTCGCCCCCGTCGCCCCCGTCGCCCCCGTCCGCCCCGTCGCCCCCGTCGCCCCCGTCGCCCCCGTCGCCCCCGTCGCCCCCGTCGCCCCCCGTCGCCCCCGTCCGCCCCCGTCGCCCGTCGCCACCCGTCGCCCCCGTCGCCCCCGTCGCCCCCGTCGCCCCCGTCGCCCCGTCGCCCCCGTCGCCCCCGTCGCCCCCGTCGCCCCGTCGCCCCCGTCGCCCCCGTCGCCCCCGTCGCCCCCGTCGCCCCCGTCGCCCCGTCGCCTCCGTCGCCCCCGTCGCCCCCGTCGCCCCGTCACCCGTCGCCCCCGTCGCCTCCGTCGCCCCCGTCGCCCCCGTCGCCCCGTCCCCCGTCGCCCCGTCGCCCCCGTCTCCCCCGTCGCCCTCCGTCGCCCCCGTCGCCCCGTCGCCCCCGTCGCCCCCCGTCGCCCCCCGTCGCCCCCGTCGCCCCCCCGTCGCCCCCGTCGCCCCCGTCGCCCCCGTCGTCCCCCGTCGCCCCGCCCCGTCGCCCCCGTCGCCCCGTCGCCCCCGTCGCCGGCCCCGTCGCCTCCCGTCGCCCCCCGTCGCCCCGTCGTCCCCCGTCGCCCCCGTCGCCCCCGTCGCCCCCGTCGCCCCCGTCGCCCCCGTCGCCCCCGTCGCCCCCGTCGCCCCCCGTCGCCCCCGTCGCCCCCGTCGCCCCGTCGCCGCCCGTCGCCCCCGTCGCCCCCGTCGCCCCCGTCGCCCCCGTCGCCCCCGTCGCCCCCCGTCGCCCCCGTCGCCCCCGTCGCCCCCGTCGCCCCCGTCGCCCCCGTCGCCCCCGTCGCCCCCGTCGCCCCCGTCGCCCCCGTCGCCCCCCGTCGCCCCCGTCGCCCCCGTCGCCCCCGTCGCCCCCGTCGCCCCCGTCGCCCCCGTCGCCCCCGTCGCCCCCGTCGCCCCCGTCGCCCCCGTCGCCCCCGTCGCCCCCGTCGCCCCCGTCGCCCCCGTCGCCCCCGTCGCCCCCGTCGCCCCCGTCGCCCCCGTCGCCCCCGTCGCCCCCGTCGCCCCCGTCGCCCCCGTCGCCCCCGTCGCCCCCGTCGCCCCCGTCGCCCCCGTCGCCCCCGTCGCCCCCGTCGCCCCCGTCGCCCCCGTCGCCCCCGTCGCCCCCGTCGCCCCCGTCGCCCCCGTCGCCCCCGTCGCCCCCGTCGCCCCCGTCGCCCCCGTCGCCCCCGTCGCCCCCGTCGCCCCGTCCGCCCCCGTCGCCCCGTCGCCCCCGTCGCCCCCGTCGCCCCCGTCGCCCCCGTCGCCCCCGTCGCCCCCGTCGCCCCCGTCGCCCCCGTCGCCCCCGTCGCCCCCGTCGCCCCCGTCGCCCCCGTCGCCCCCGTCGCCCCCGTCGCCCCCGTCGCCCCCGTCGCCCCCGTCGCCCCCGTCGCCCCCGTCGCCCCCGTCGCCCCCGTCGCCCCCGTCGCCCCCGTCGCCCCCGTCGCCCCCGTCGCCCCCGTCGCCCCCGTCGCCCCCGTCGCCCCCGTCGCCCCCGTCGCCCCCGTCGCCCCCGTCGCCCCCGTCGCCCCCGTCGCCCCCGTCGCCCCCGTCGCCCCCGTCGCCCCCGTCGCCCCCGTCGCCCCCGTCGCCCCCGTCGCCCCCGTCGCCTCCCGTCGCCCCCGTCGCCCCCGTCGCCCCCGTCGCCCCCGTCGCCCCCGTCGCCCCCGTCGCCCCCGTCGCCCCCGTCGCCCCCGTCGCCCCCGTCGCCCCCGTCGCCCCCGTCGCCCCCGTCGCCCCCGTCGCCCCCGTCGCCCCCGTCGCCCCCGTCGCCCCCGTCGCCCCCGTCGCCCCCGTCGCCCCCGTCGCCCCCGTCGCCCCGTCGCCCCCGTCGCCCCCGTCGCCCCCGTCGCCCCCGTCGCCCCGTCGCCCCCGTCGCCCCCGTCGCCCCCGTCGCCCCCGTCGCCCCCGTCGCCCCCGTCGCCCCCGTCGCCCCCGTCGCCCCCGTCGCCCCCGTCGCCCCCGTCGCCCCCGTCGCCCCCGTCGCCCCGTCGCCCCCGTCGCCCCCGTCGCCCCGTCGCCCCCGTCGCCCCCGTCGCCCCCGTCGCCCCCGTCGCCCCCGTCGCCCCCGTCGCCCCCGTCGCCCCCGCCGCCCCCGTCGCCCCCGTCGCCCCCGTCGCCCCCGTCGCCCCCGTCGCCCCCGTCGCCCCCGTCGCCCCCGTCGCCCCCGTCGCCCCCGTCGCCCCCGTCGCCCCCGTCGCCCCCGTCGCCCCCGTCGCCCCCGTCGCCCCCGTCGCCCCCGTCGCCCCCGTCGCCCCCGTCGCCCCCGTCGCCCCCGTCGCCCCCGTCACCCGCGTCGCCCCCGTCGCCCCCGTCGCCCCCGTCGCCCCCGTCGCCCCCGTCGCCCCCGTCGCCCCCGTCGCCCCCGTCGCCCCCGTCGCCCCCGCCGCCCCCGTCGCCCCCGTCGCCCCCGTCGCCCCCGTCGCCCCCGTCGCCCCGTCGCCCCCGTCGCCCCCGTCGCCCCCGCCGCCCCCGTCGCCCCCGTCGCCCCCGTCGCCCCCGTCGCCCCCGTCGCCCCCGTCGCCCCCGCCGCCCCCGTCGCCCCCGTCGCCCCCGTCGCCCCCGTCGCCCCCGTCGCCCCCGTCGCCCCCGTCGCCCCCGTCGCCCGCGGCACCTCTGAGAGAGCCGTCCGTGTGTCGGGGAGGGCGGCCGCGTGCGAAATTGGTTTTAGAGTGGGCAGCTCGCGGTCGCCTCTGTTCGCGCGATTGGGACGAGGGAGCGCGCAGGCCCCTCGGCCGCTGGAGGTGACGAGGCGAGCGGGGCGCCGGTGGACGGCAGCCTCGGCCATCGAGGAGCACTTCGCTTCATCATGCAACTGGCGCGCTTGGGTGAGCACTCTCGCCTGTGGACACACGTGCCTGTCGTCGCCCAAGAAATACCTTCGTTCTCCGCTAGTTGGTGAAAGGAGCCTAGCGAAATTTGCGTGGTCAGACGGAAGTGTAGGCCTCATGGCCTCAGTCTCGCCACGTAAAATAAGGCATCAATTGATTTCAATTCATATGTCTTTTTCTCTCACCCTCGCACAACGTGTCTGCGCGTCCCACCCTTAGGTCTCTAACCTTGTGTCTATCCTAAGGTTCACTCAAGAGACGAACTTCCACAAATATTAACGTCCATTTTTTAAGTCCCTTCAACCCACTATTTTCCAGTTATGGTCGATGTGTGTAGAAAAGAGACCATCAAGTGTGTGTGTATATATATTCCGTTGCAGCTTTTTCGAAGTGTCGTACAATTCAATATAATTTAAAGTACTGTTAAATAATTATTTCTTATTTACTTTTAATAATTATTTTTTAATCACTAGCCCTCGGGGTAAATTTACTAGTTATATTGATGTAAACCATTCTAATTTATTCTCTAGTAAGTGGAGTAAAGTTTGAATGTCTATATACGTAATATTACACTGTCATCGCTCTTTCCAGTAATGTCCAATTATTTAGAGACAGCAATTTGAAGTGGCGTCAGAGGTAAGCTTATCAGCAACAAAATAAGTAGAAAAGAAAATGAGTGCCCTTCCTCTCTTGCTCTGAGGTGAATGCAGTTTTAAGAGTATTATCAAAAAAGCGAAGACTGATGTTCTGCAAATGATTCCAGTTGACTGTTTCTTAAATACACTTTTTCGAAACTTGAGGATTTCGTACGACGATTTGTTTGCAATATTCTTTTACTTTCATGGGAGTTGCAAAGAGGTTCAAAAATTATATTAGAAGCGTTCCCATCCACTCTCTGAGTAGTGAAAAAATAAGACATAAAACGAATGTATTTAATTCTTTAGAACTATAAATTGTTCTTCGTCCCTTAGGGAGGGGGATATCGCTAATTACATTTCCTGAATTATAACGCCAAGTGTTGTCAGAAGGGGAAAATCCTATCAACATTCGTCTCCGCAAAGCAATATTCCGGGTGTCATGGAGTACAACGCGACGTCATGAATTTTTCCTTCCATAAGTTCCCGCCCGTGCGAAGATATCGGGGGAGGTGTGACGTACCGCGCACGTGAATACGTGGCGGCGAAGGTGATAACAGTAAATCGGGTGCGAAGCGGGGCTTATCGCCTGCGCCAGTCATTCTGCTATTGTCAGTCGGAGCTCGCTCCCTCCCTCCCTCCCACGTCCATCACTCGCCCACCGCCTTCGACCGCCGCCCGAAGCGCCTCCGTCGCCCGCCGGCCTGCGTGCGAGCGGGCGAGCGGGGCGTCTCTCTCAGGATGGATACGTAGATTGATAGATAGATTGATAGATATATAGATGGATAGATAGATAGATGGATAGATAGATGGAAGGATAGATAGATAGATGGATAGATAGATGGAAGGATAGATAGATAGATGGATAGATTGATAGATTGATAGGATGGTAGATGGATATATTTATAGATGGATAGATTGATAGATGGATAGATGGATAGATAGATAGATGGATGGATAGGTAGATGATAGATAGATGATAGATTGATAGATGGATAGATGGATAGATTGATAGATGGATAGATCGATAGATGGATAGATGGATAGATGGATTGATCGATAGATGGATTGATCGATAGATGGATTGATCGATAGATGGATTGATCGATAGATGGATTGGTCGATAGATGGATTGGTCGATAGATGGATTGGTCGATAGATGGATTGGTCGATAGATGGATTGATCGATAGATGGATTGGTCGATAGATGGATTGATCGATAGATGAATTGATCGATAGATTTGATGTACTTAGGGTTCAGCACCCGCTGGTAGATTTCTAAGGGACATAAGGAGGATAGTCGCGATGTTGACAACTCTCGTTGATTGCTTGCTTGATTGTTGTTAATATCAAGCAGTGTTACTACGTGGTGATTATATGCTAGACTATAATAAGAGTTCTGCTGCCAAAAATGCGCTGTTTTTTCGTGGAGCATTACAAAACTTTGTCTCTACTCCGTAGCGAGAAAGTAAAAGCTATGTCGGTGTTTATCGTTCACCCTCCTCCCATTGGCATGCGACAGTTGAGGAGCTCACGCGCGTATTTTGACAGTCCCAGCAGTCATGAGTGCCGTTGGCCACAGGTTGGCCGCTGAAACGTACCCGACGAAACCCCGTCGCATCCTGATTTCTTTCGGGATACATGTTTGTCGCTTCCTTGCGTCTTAAAGCTTCTGCACATTATTATCATCTCAAATATGGCCCAAAAAAGTAAGAAATTGATTGACTCGATAATAAAAACGGTTCAGTCAGGCGGCTGCCGTGCCAAGAACACGCAATTCGGTAAAAACGAATCGGCGAATCTGGTCGACTGTAGAGGCGCTTTGAGGATACGATTCAACACAAGACACGCAAAACATACTGGTCAAACTGTCACTTACCTCTAAGCGTGTCTGAGTCCTTTTACAACCATTTATTCACTTTACTGTTTCCCCTCCATCTGTTCCTCTCGGCCTTTCTTTTTTCTTTGCCCGTTTTTTTCTTCTTCTCCCTCTGTGCGTGCGTGTGTGTGGAGGGGGTGAAGTCGCCATAGCGCGGGGCAGTGGACGCGGATTAAAGGGAAGCAAATCCAATTCGCAGTGCGGGGCGGCGCGGGCGGCGCTCCTGGCCACGTGAGAAATAATGCAATAAATCACCCGTGCGGGGCGAATTACTCGCGCCCGCCCCTCACCCTCTTTCTCGCCTTTCCCTCCCTCCCTCCCGTCCCTTTCTCTCGCTCTCTTGATGTCTTTTTCTCTCTCTTTCTGCCTCCGTCTCTTTTTGTCTCCGCCTCTCTGTGTCTCTTCTCTCTCTCTCTTCCTCTTCTTTCCTTTCTCTTTCTTTGTCCGCCTCTCTGTCTCTCTCTGTGTCTCTGTCTCTCTCTGCCTCTCTCTGTCTCTGTCTCTCTCTGCCTCTCTCTGTCTCTGTCTCTCTCTGCCTCTCTCTGTCTCTGTCTCTCTCTGCCACTCTCTGTCTCTCTTTATATCTTTCTGTCTCTCTTTATCTCTCTCTGTCTCTCTTTATTTCTCTCTGTCTCTCTTTATCTCTCTCTGCCTCTCTCTGTCTCTCTTTATCTCCCTCTGTCTCTCTCTGTCTCTCTCTATCCTCTGTGTGTGTGTGTGTGGATTGAATGTAGCTCGAATTGATTATAGCTGTAATTCTGAATACCTCACAAAATTATTCTTTTGAAATTTTTCCGACTTTCTAGCCACAAAGTAATTATTGTGCTAGACTAACGTGCTGACTGACATATGGACCATTTATTTTTTACTAATCGCTATTGGTTTATTTCTTTTTATTGGGCGTTCAGCGTCCAGCTGTGGGATTTTTTAAAATTTTTGTACGGATATTTATATATCGTATTTTCTGCCATATATGAAGAACTGATATTAAATCTCTGATATTCAATCTTCTCAGAAAATATCTGTTTCTGGCCCTCAAGAATGTAAAAAAATATGCTCTTCTATGATATACATTGTGTATTCAAACTCAAGTAAATAATATTGCATTAGCAAATGCTTATCCATAAACAAATGTTTTCCCGTTTCAAAAACATGAAATTCTGTATTTGCTACATCAGCTTTGTATTTAAATTTAAAACTGACACATCGAGTATTATCGAACAAAACATCAGATTCGATGTATGGAGGTCCTACTGTATTTCTGTCTGGTACCTCCCTTCTTGTAATCATACATACGCAAGTAATTATAAATAACATGTAAATTGTATGTGCAAAGCACATATTCGTTCCTAAAATTGATCCTCGCAAGGTATGTTCTCAAAAAATCTACTAACTCAAAATTGGAACCATCAGATGACAATTATTGTTCTTTCTACTCGGTCTTCTTATGAGTATTTGAAAATGTGTAGATCATTCAGCTACACGTACCATTTCGTTTCAGATAATCTCCCAGGGGATGCGCTCCGTCGCAGCGTCCATGTCCTCCATAATTGAAAAGCAACGGCGCTTTTAGATGCGGTTCCGAAAATAACCGGCCTGCGGTTGGTGGCTGGGTGGAGCAGGGCAGGTTCCCGCGAATGGACGAAGTTTCCCTCTCCGCATGGGTCGCTGAGAGGATTACGTCGTGTGAGAAAGCGATTATCAGTGACCAACGGCGGTATTAAAACAACAAAAAACGAAATGGGCATGTCGGCGATGCCATGCGCAAATTGTGTTCACAGCCTGCTCTGATTGTAGTGTCTGAGACTTTCGCGTGTTACTGGAGCTCCATAGTGTTATTGAGCTTCTACGAATATAGAAGGGTCCACAAAAATTCCTTAATATGATACAACTCAATCAATTCAACTCTATTTAATTTTTTTAATGTTCATATTATATTTAAAACATATATGCATATATACATATATATTTGTATAAATGTATATGTGTGTGTGTATGCATGCGTGCGCCTACTGTATACATGCATATTCTGTAACACATGTGTATTTAATACATGTATAAATTAAATCCTGGCGGTGTAGCTCATTCGTCAGCGTGCCTGCTTTCCATGATGCTACGCCGGGTTCGGTTCCCGATGGGGTTAGATTATAGTGTGCGTTTTCCTTGCAATGTTCCAGTAAATGTTGCTGTGTGACGATGAGAAAATTCACTCCTCATTGTCAGGTTGAGAAGAAGAGAATACGGCGTGGGGATGTCTTCGTGCTAACCACACGTACCCCTTAACCCATGACCGCGAGGCCGGGACGCTGCTGGTAGGCCCTGGCCCGTACACAGGCCGACGGGCCAAGAACAAACAAACAAACAAAATATATCAAAACACACTAGCAGGGATTTCTTGATTTTAACATTTCCGTCATTATGCACCAAGAAATAAAATCTTCACCATGTTAGAAGACACGAATAAACTTCGCAGATCAAATTTGAGAGAAGGAGTGTTGCTTTTCATGTCACAGTATAAGAACCCGACATATAACTCGCTCTAGGACCTAAGGGAAAGTTTTTTCCTTGATAGTATATTTTTCGCCTTTCAGATTCCATATTTTATTTCACTTATGTTATTTGTGTACTTGCTAGCTGTCAGACATATTCGCAGTAACAAATTATTTTTTATACACAGTGTGAAAAATATTACATATCTTACTGAAAACATCAATAAACTTACAAATCTGAATTTGGAGTCGTTTTCAAATTTGGTTACAAATGAACTTAATACGTATGTAATATTTCTGGATCTATCGATTGATCAAAAATGAACGTATAAATGTCAGATTGAACCAAATGTATTACCCAAAACGCATAAAGCTTTACTATCTAGAAAAGCTCGGTTTCTTAAGGCATTTGTCGATTTTATAACTGAAATTCTACCGTATGTATTTTTAAGTTATATTTGTATGTCTTGTTTGCAATAGTCTTTATATGATCTGTATAAATCCTGCCACCGAGCGAAAGCTCATTAGCAGGAAATATCAAATAATAAGAATAACAACATAATTTCGACAGTATATTTGCTTGCAAAAGACGTTTGCATGAAGCAGGTAAACATTGTAGGTGTGACGGGTCGTGCGTTTTGTTCGTTTGGCCTTTTGTTCTTCTGTGGAAAAGAGCCTTCCCACCCAGAGCTTGAGCTCGTAGTCTTCGCGTTGCGTCCGGGGTCTTAGGAACACCGTAATGAATGCACAGCTTTGTTTGCAGACACGCGACTCGCGCTGAACATTTTCCACGTACTCGTAAACCACTTTTTGCTCGCGTTTCTCTTCATAACCGCAACCACTTGGCGCGATACTTGCTGCGTCTAATGGTCTCACAAAGTGCTTCGCCCCTGTTTGAGCGCTAGGCACAAAATGTTCATCATTCCCGGACTATCAAAGACCTACTTTGTAATTCAAGCGTTGCCGCGTATTGTTATCCATGCTCTAATCTCTTTTTGCGAATGTAGTGCGATAAATGTGATTTTTGTCATGGTATTATTCAACAAAATAAGATTTATTTGTGTATGCTTTTTGTTAGAAATCAAAATACAAATATTTCATCATTTCTCTTTTCTTTAAATGAGTTTTTCCTGGGCAACGTTTGATTATATATTGTTTTATGTGTTGTTATAATTGCTCGTTTATTAATTTTGATTTACTTGCCTCCTGTCATAAAATATTTACATATAAAGTACATTTTTACGACATAAATGTACAACAGAAAAATGTAGTTATTCGAAAATAACATGCTCATTAGCAGATGTTTAGCTAGTGACCTAATTTATGAATGGTGATATAATTACAATGAAAAAGTCTCTACCCAATTATCTGTGAATAAGGAAAGCTTTATTACTGGAGTTTTGAAAAAAAGAACGTTTCGAAAAAAAAAGTGAAATATAGGAATATACGTACGCTCTATTTCTGTGAACTGTCAGTTTGTTAGATGCCAATGGATACCTTTCCTACTTTCATTATTTTGTGAAGAACAAACTTTTGAGAACTCGAGCCGTGCTCTCAAAGTGCCGAAACTCCCACTGATGTTTGCCCCACGAAACTGATGTTTCCCGCGTAATTTACTAATAGGTACAAATAACTAATAGGGAAAGTTGTCCTTTCATCCTTCTCCCATTTCTTTTGTTTTCTTGAGAACGGGGTCTAATAGTGAGAACTCGAATTCAAATAGCCCTGAAATTACAAAATGCCAACATAAAATCAGAAAAGTTCAAATAGTCACAATCTCTAATGAAGAAACGATCAAATTATGTTACTTTAAATTTGTTTTTTCAAACGTAACTTTATTAAACGTATTATTACGAGAAATCGAACTGAAAACACTGTATGATTTGAGTGACGATCCTCAAAACGACAACACATCAACTGCTCTGATCGTGGTTTCTCCCATCAACACCAAGCTAATACAATACCCTAACAAACGAGCAATGGACTGCGCGTGATTTCTTCTTCCCATTCGTATCCTATCCTACCTCTTACACACACTTGCATGCACTACTCTACTACACATGCCGGAAGACCGGTCAGGGGCTTAGAGCTTGTCTCGGCTGGAACAGTGCCCCGTTGGTGGGAAATAACTGTTTGGGGAAAACCCCGCTAAACGACGGTAGGTCGGCGCCGGATCTCACCATCCAGCGGGGTGAGACCACCGCCACCCACTGGCGAAAAACATGAGCTACCCTAACGGGACTATTGACCCTAGTAGTTGACGCGCCCGCAATCACTAACAATCAATCAATCAACAACACATCAACAGAAACTAGCGAATTTCATTTCTGCATGCTGTGGCACATCTAGCGTGCCGCGAAAGGTGCTATGTCCGCCCAGAGGGGGGAGGGAGGGAGGGAGGGCGTGCGTGAGGGGCGGCCGGACACCGGGCGCGTCCGGCGTCGAGTCCCGCGATCGATGCCCGGAAGACACATGGCGCCGCCTGGCGGCCGCCGCCCGTACTTATCTCCCCTGATTCATATCGGGCCTCCGCCGTAAACACGGCCGTCGCCTCCGTTTTCCCTCCGCCGCCGCCGCCCGCCGCAGCCGCTCGGGCCGTATGAGGCAGCGCCGCGCGCACGCCGAGATTTACTGCGATTGGAACGCCGCCGCCCGGGAGGAGCGGTAATTACGGCGGTGGCGGCCCCCGGGAGGGGGAGGGGCGGGAATGGAGGTGTCGGTGGAGGGGGTCGTGATGGTGGAGGCGTCGATGGTGGGCATTGGCGGATTCGAGGAGAGCGGACCCTCAAAATGACCTAGAGTTTTTCTTTACCTTCCTATGTCTAGCGAAAGTTACTTAAATATGTATTTATGTTTGAATTATGTAATTATTTAAACTATGTTACTGTATAGTTTCATATCTACAGTTCATGAATATAATAACAAATATTTTTATTATTGGACAAAAATCTACGATTCCTCAGCTTCCCAAAATGGTCGGCTGGATTCACCTCTGGTTGATGCGGCGTGGACGAAGGTGGCTGTGGTAGTGGTGTTGGTGGTGGTGGTGATGGTGGTGTTGGTGGTGGTGGTGTTGTTGGTGGTGGTGTTGGTGTTGGTGGTGGTGGTGGTGGTGGTGGCGGAGGTGGCGGGGGTGGCGAGGGTGGCGGGGGTGGCGGTTGTAACAGCGGTAGTGGGCGTGTTATCCTGAGAGGGGCAGTGGGGGCGGCAGAGTCGGAGCGGAATCATTGGCGGCAGCGCTGATTGTGGCGGGGGTTTGCAGCAGGAGCAGTGAAGGTGACGGCGACGGGGGGGATGAGACGGAAACGGGAGCGCCAACAGTGAGCATGTGGCGTGGCTGAGTGTGGAAGAGCCGGCGGTGAGAGCAGGGAGGGATGCGGTGTGGGTGGGGCGAGAACGTAGGCGGATGAGGCAGGGTTGGTTGGGGGGATGGTTGTGCGAGTAGAGGTAGCGGTTTCGCAACGATTGGGGGCGAACGCTCAAACAGTGAGGTTTAGGGCAGCTTGTCTCTAATTCCCTTCTCTTGCAGTCATTCAGTATCTACGTTACGTTACCCGCCCACTTACTTTATTCAGTTACCTTCTTCTTTACTAACAGCGCAGGTTCTCACGAAATTTCTAGCAAAGACACTTTAATGATCACAGAGACTTTGAAAAATAATTTATATGAGCTGCGAGAACATACGAGTTATTTTGTGATAGTGAAATAAGGGAAATGTGCAAAATTCACAAAATCCGTTTCAACTGTTATTTATTTTCGGAAATACAAAAAAAAGATTTTCCTCATTCCATTGATTTATAATCTCCGCATGCACCTCAAAAGTGGCGCGTTGAGCAAGAAAAAAGTGACGGTACACCAGAAATTTGTTACCCTGGCTGTCGGGCGGAGCGGATGGAAAGTCTACCAGAAGTTCCTTGTTCTCATGCTTTAAAGATCCTTTTTCTTTGACCAAAAAAAAGAGCTTATTTTTCCGGGGCGAAATTAATGATGGCCATATATACGAGTATTATTTGTAAATGTCGCAGGGAAGGTGCTGGGTTCAGCGCTTAGCGGCACGTTGTGCTACTGCGACGGACCCAACACTGCAGTGCCATCAATATTGCCCCCTCTCGGGTGAGGCGCCGGGACCCGAAAAAACCCACCGGACATACATTACACGCGGGCAATAATGCCCCGACCTGTGGGAACCTCGGGGATATTTTTATCTACTCTGCTGGTGGCTCCGTAACTAATAATTCCCGGAGTGCAGCCGGCCTGATAAGAGCTTTATTACGTTGTGCCTTCTAGCGAGAGCTCAACTGTGTGAATTACAGCTCTCCCAGGCAATTTTTAAACCGGAAAACGAGGCTGTTTAAAAAGGTCCTTGTTTTCAATTCGCTCAAACAAAAAAAAATCCCGACTGGAACTTCAGGATATTAGGGTACTTTAATTAAAACACCAATCAAAAAACACCCTGGATGTAAACAGGCCACGCCATCACTGATTAATGCTTCTCCTTGTTTTTTTGCGCTGGTCCTCTGCAATCCTTCGCCTCCCGCCCCACGGCGCCCCGTCGGATCCTCCCGGCCCCTCCCCGCCCTCCCCCTCAGCCACACGCGCCCCCTCCCGCCACGCCCACTCGCGAATCCCAGACAGCAGACTGCGGAGCAGGACCAAAACTTAAATAAATCAATTTCGCCCCATCGGAGGCCATCAGTCTTCGCCCACCCTCCCTCCCTTCTCTCCCTCCCCCTGCCCGCTCCGCCCTTCAAGCGCCCCAGGGAAAACTTTCCTACCTTTTTTTTTCCTCGATGCTTTCTTTCTACCTCCTTTTTTCTGCCTTTCCCCCGCAACTTTAAAACTCAACGTATAGTTTTGTAACCTGGAAATGTATCTCCGTATCATTTTCCTCTCGTTGCCTCCGCCTTCGTCTCCCCCTCCTCCCTTCTCCGCAGTGAGTTACTCCCCAACACACGCGCTGTTGCCGGTGCCTCTCGAATAACTCCGCGCGGCCAGAAAAAAAAGCGACAAAGCGATGGAACAAACGGAAAGTTCTGGAGAACACATGTAAATGTTGCGAGGAAGCGAACTCGGAGGGCGAGTTGGCGGTGGTCTGTGCGCGGCTCAAGCGAACTCTCTGTTTCTCGAGTGTAGCGGCTCCGCGGGACTAAAAGGAGGGCGAGGGGCTAGGGGTGAAGGGCAAGGGGCAAGGCGCGAGGGGCAAGGGGCGAGGGGCTGGGGGCGAGGGGCGAGGGGCGATGGGCGAGGGGCGAGGGGCGAAGGGCAAGGGGCAAGGAGCGAGGGGCAAGGGGCGAGGGGAGGAGGGCGAGGGGCGATGGGCAAGGGGCGAGGGGCGAGGGTGAGGGTGAGGACAAAAACGATGGCAAAAGAGGGACGAGGACGATAACTACGACGAAGGCGAGAGTGAGAACGAAGACGAGGATGAGGACGAGGACAAAAACATAGAACAAAACGAGGACGATAACTATGAGATGGACGAGAGCGGGGGCGAGGGCAAGAACGAGGTTGAGAACGAGGAGGAGGGCGAGAGGGGGGACATGGGCGAAGACGAGGGCGAGGACGACGGCGAGAGGGAGATCGAGAACGAGGGCAATGGCGCGGATGGACACGAGAACGAAGGCGATGGCCAGAGGGAGGACGAGGAGGAGGGCGTGAGTGAGAGCAGGGGCAAGAGCAAGGGCATGGGCGAGGGTGAGGGCGAGGGCAGCGATGCTACGTGAGGTCTTGGCATAGGATTTACATAACATGTACAGTAACATTTACTCATACAAAAAGTAACAATTTCAGCCATGTTTCAAACGGTAAGATCTGTTATTTCAAAATATGTAAAATAAGGTAATTTCACTCACTCGTATGCAACTTCATTTAAGTTCTTTCCTATTTAATATTTTGGAAAATATTATCCGTTTATCGATGACTGGTATGCTTCTATGAGTTCATTGTTAATAATGTTAATATTTCCATTTCACATACTCACATTCTTCGAGAAGAAATATGTCAATTTTCAACTAAATACGAATGACGTGTTGTCGCATGAAGGTTGTAGGTTCGTGCGGTATGTTTTCGTTTTACATTCACTTTTACATTCTGTTTTTGTTTATCAGACTGTCTGATTTAAATATTCAAGGAATTTGTTCAAGAAAAATAGAATAATTAGCTTTAGAAATTTATTTGTTGAAAGGATTTTTTTAAATTAAGAAAAGTTTGAAGAATGTTCGATGTAAAACTGTTTTTGTTGTTACAAACCTTATTCAGAGGGTAATACACAAAAAATGATAATAATAACTTGATAAAACGTAAATATGTTTATAAGCAGAACATATCATTTGTTTATATGTTATCCCTTATTATTTTGTCGAGGCCCAGATTTTAATCGTAATGCAGAGAAATTCGAGTTAAACGTGAACGTGCTTTTAGGAGGTTTTTAAACACGATTTTCTAACATTCCCGAGTTCGAAAGAGTGCAGAATAAGGAAAAATTTAGCTGCGTTTGTAAAATGGCCACGAACTGTATCTAACAATAATTACCTGTATCTGATATTTATATCTAAATCTAATTCTAAGAGAAACGACGAAATACTTTTGTAGTATAAAGAGGTGGTGTTCTGCAAGATGGAAGTCAAGTGGAGTAGGAGAGAAGACCCGATGACACGAAAGCAGGAAATTAAAGACTGGAAAATCTTCAGAAATATTCCAGGCGTTGAAATAAAATCTTAGAACATTCCTGACACCCAAAAAAGTAATGTAGGTCTGCAGTAATACCAAAATACCCATCGTTTCAGTTCGTAGTTCATCGTGAGTATATTCTACACGTATTAATCCCCATGAGGAGCATTGGCAAGAGGTTCCGCGTCGCCATTGCGAGGCCGCGATTGCTGGCAGTTGGCAACATGAACTTTATGAACTTATTTATGAACGAAGCACCGCTCACAGAGTTTCTTGGCCAAAAACAACATGCCTGTGGTTCCTCAGACTGCTTGCTTTACTGATTTCGCACTACGTGGCTTCTCGGTTTACCCATGTAGGAGCAGGACCTGCACCCTGAAAAGGAGCAGATGGCAAAGAAGGGACGACAAATTGCCGCCTGCGACGGACCAGCCTTACTCCACAGGAAAAGACCTCTCCAGAGATGCTTTCGGCAGTAGCAAAACCCTTGAAAGAAGTGATGAGTGCAGCACAACGACTGGAAAAAGCAGACCAAGAGGTTTAGTATATAACAGTTTTGTGTTAACTAGGTGTGTCTGAATAAATTTATGAATAAAATTTGGATAGTTTTTCAACATAGCAGGTAAATCTTTAATAGGCAATAATAGAGAATAATAGTGTTTATTTAATCTGCTAATTTATACACGTGAATATTATTTGCTTTGTGATAGAGTGTACATTTTTCTCATAATAATGCACGGCGCTATTACTTGTTTGTGGTTTTCATTTTGTGTCCCTCAGCAATATTTCTTGAAAATGTTTCAAGATATGAGTTCTAATGTGTGAAATATTCAACATTTTTCAAAAGTTCAAAAGAGAACTATCTCAAAATATGAAAGTTATAGTACTATCTACTGTTCATAATTTGTACGAGTCTCTGTTACAATTTTTTTTCAAATGTTCATATCACTAAAAAAATCGATGCTATTCAGTCCTATAGATTTATGGACCCGCACGCAATAAACCATTGATGTTTTAATAGAAAAGAGGACTATCCCTCACAATAACATTAGGAACAAAGCATCCAGTGGTGTCTCTGATGCAATTATTGTATTCCGTAATTTGGTGCACCCAGCGTAGAGTTGCTTCAAAACAATACGAAGAGTAGTTAAAAATGGCTTTGATATATGATTTGATTCTTCAGATTGAAGTGATTAATGAGGGCTCTAATTATTCAACGCCACAGAGGAAGGGCTATTCCAATCCCAAACAGCGCGTGTCCGAAGCGTCCGGCCCTCGAGCGCAAACAAACGCATTCGGCGCCGCGTCGACGCGCCTTCACCGCCCCCGCCCCCCCCCCCCCCGCGGCGCGCAGGAAATCGGCCCGCGGCGCCGGAGGAAGAAGCACATGCTCTTTATTTGCGCGCAATTGTGCCTCGACGGGAGGGACTCATCTCCGTTCGAGGGCGGTGCGCCCGCACGCACGCCCGTCCGCACGCACGCACGCTCCCCGTTCGACGCACTCACTCGCCCATCCACCCCCCATACATTCATCCCCCCACCCACCCAACTATCCATCCATCCATCCATCCACCCACCCATCCATCCACACACCTCCACCTATCCGTCCACCCACCCTCCACCCACCCACACCCCTCCCTCCATCCATCCATCCACCCGGACACCTCCACCCATCTATCCACCCATCCACCCATCCACCCACCCATCCACCCATCCATCCATCGACCCAACCGTCCATCCATCCACTCACACACCTCCACCCATCCATCCATCCACCCATCCATCCATCCACCCATCCACCCAATCACCCATCCATCCATCCATCCACCCACACACCTCCACCCATCCATCCATCCACCCACACACCTCCAACCATCTACCCATCCACCACCCATCCACCCATCCGTCCACCGATCTTCCACTCACTCTTCCACTCACCCGTCCACTCACTCGTCCACCCACCCATCCACCCATCCGTCCACCGATCCTCCACTCACTCGTCCACTCACCCGTCCACTCACTCGTCCACCCACCTGTCCACCATCTGTCCACCTACCCGTCCATCCTCCCGTCCACCCTCCGCTGCTGCCCACCTGACCGCCATCTCCGCCCACTCACCCTCCTCCGTTGCCCACCCCTCGACGCCAGCGCGCGCGCGGCCGCTGCGCGCAAGCAGAGTCAATTGATCGCGTCAACAAATGAACATCAAATTACTCAGCCGCACGTAAACGAACGGTGTGCACAACGGTTGTAAACAATCAACAATTAGCATTGTTAAAGAGTGGAAAACATGCACGCGAAAGGCTTTGCGCAAATTGTATTTGCCGCGCACATTCGTTGGGAATTTACATTTCTCTATGCCCTTGGCGAAGCGACGGTCGGGGCGCTGCCGTCTGGCACACACGCGCGCTGACAGGGGGATTCGGACCACCGAGCAGTGCCATTGGAATCACACATCGGCCGCGTAATGAACTGCTCTTTGACATATTGAACTGACAGTGTCCTCTGTCTTTAATTTTGCAGCCTCATTTTCGACATTAGAATGTTGCGTATTGTGAAAAAATTTCTTCAAAATAACGTATGAAACAGGAGTCCAAGGAACGTTATTTTCATACCAAGTGTAATTGAATCCGGTATTTCAAAAATGCTGTATTTCTGATCGCTACAAAAATGAGTTTACTCACCATTTGATTCAGAGTACGCTTTTACATTTCATAGAGTATGTGGAAACGCCATAAACCGGTTCTTTATTAATTTAATCTAAACAGGTACGGTTGACTGTGTAATTCAAGTAGGATTCAACACCTTGAATGAGTCATTCTCCAACAAGGTGCGAGAACAAACAGCTGCTAAAGGTGTGACTTTATCGAAGTAACCAGTTCAAGTTATATGCTACAAACATACATGCAGACTGCTCTGGGCAAAATATATCCATTGAAACATACTTGAAGAGAAATATATCCCAAGAGATTCAGACATCAGCAAGCAGACAAGCAGATTTCACAAATGTATTTGTGTAATTCCAACCAATAGGATGAAAACCACATACAACGCAGCAAATGAATGTGGAATAGATATGTTACTTAAAAGTCATAAAAGACATAGCAGACATATTTAGAATCCAAACTTTGAGGCGTATTATATTATTGGTCATCATAGTATTAAATGTTTCGCTGGATTACGTATAATTGAATTATGTGTGCATGGAGTATCCGCCATTCTACGACTTTCTTAGGGCCTAGAAATGCGAGGAAGGTCGCAGAATGTTGGCCAAAATGTTGACACCTGTGCCTTGGTCGCAGCCTCTCTCAGACAGTCAAGTAGCTATAGAAATACATTTGAAGCGTTACATCGTAGGTGTTTATTTGGCCGCATATCCTGTCTTGTCTAGACGGAACCCTGCTGTCTTGTCTAGACGGTGGCCAACAGACGTCTCAGAATTGCCCTGAGGATAGACGCAATGCGGCCGAAAAGGCTTTATGCTCAAATAAACACCTACGATGTGAAACCAACGCCTCAGACGTATTTCTATGATGCTAACATCGTAAACTCCGCACCATTTCCTACCAGCCAAACGGTTACTGGAACCAACCGCGGAAGCCTTTGCTCTCTTCCGCCGTGGAGTACGTCAGCACCTTCTCCATCAAAACCTACACACGCGGACGAGGAAGAGGCCAACATCACTCAAAAACTCAATATGGCCGGTGTTATTGTTATTATTGTTGTTATTATTATTAGTATTACTGTTTTCCTTCTATATCACGACTAAGATGTTGTGAGTCGACTGAATGTAAAATCTACTCCAGGTTGCAACCAGTTACCTAAGGAGCAGATCTAGGGACTGTCGGTAATATAATTTTTAATATAATATTTTTTTTGCATTTCCCAGTCTTTTGAATAATCTGGGAGTTTAGACAAGTTATTACAGAAATTTTGGGCAACAAATCCCAGAGATTCCAATAACAGTCGGCTTTTATGCTCCATGTTATGATCTCGATTTCTAAACTCTTGTATTTTAGACGTTCTATGCCCCCTTGATTACGACGTTTTGATCACAAGGCACAGCAACATCTACAAGTAGACACGTTTTTCTCTCCAAATCCCAGACTACAGCATCCACTTCGCGTGCCGCTATCCTGAATTTGTTGGCCGTACAATATTGTATAGAGTCCAACAGACGTCACCGGTTTAGGTGTGTTCGTACCTGTTGGAGCATGTATTTGGAACGTTGAGGGCGTTACAGATCTGCCAATGAAAGTAACTACACACCCTGTCGTTTGTCTTTCAGTATTCGGTCTTGGCTAGAATTGGACAAACTGAGACGATATGATCAACGGATTAAACTTGTTTCTGGCAAATGCGGCATTTATCATCTTGGGAAATTTTGAGAACCGCTTGATCATAATGTCGTGTTCTTAAGGCCTGATCTTGGGCAGCTATTAAAAGCGCTTCCATTTCTGGCTTCATTCTTCCCCTTTTAAACCACATAAATGATTGATCTTTATTGATCTGCATCTTGTACGTTGTTTTATAAACAGTTATTATTATTATTATTATTATTATTATTATTATTATGACATTGTTATTATTACTATTATTATTGATATTGTTATTATTATTGTTATTATTATTGTCATTATTATTGTTATTATTATTATTGTTATTGAGAATCAGTGTTGTGTGAAAAGGCCGCAAGTGCGTGGGCCTGAGCATGAAGCACGTCAGGGGGTGGTTGGGGGTGGGCAAGCCGAGCACCGCGCGGCGATTGTTTTCCGGCACGCGCGCAATTGCGTGCGCGAAAGCACGCTCTCCTCCCCCCTCCCTGGCTCCCAGGCACGCACACGCGTGCTTTTTAATAAGGCGTCACCCCACAAAGCAAATAGTCCTGCCCTCTCCCCTCCCCTCCCCTCCCCCCACCGTTCGCCGCTCTTTTAGCGCTCGGTGACGTCACACGTGCGCCCTCGCGTAATCGTTTTAGTCGTCCGCCGGTGAGCCTCGCGCGCGTTTAGCGCAAAGGGGTAAAAAAAAAGTGAGAGAGGGTCGGATTTTTTCGTGCGAAATTATGTAATCGCATAATGAAAGAGGGTCTAATCAGAGCGTTGTAGTTTATAACGTAGGCAAAAAGCGCGAGAAACCGAATATGAGTGCGTTGTTTCACAAATGAATAGGCGGCCTCGCCTGTTCTTCATTACTTTGCGGTATGTTCGTGCGTGCGTGCGTGCATGTGGGGACGGGGGTTCGGCCGCTCACGCCATCCGCCGCCACGTTCGTCCCATTACGGAATTGCGCGCTCTCTTTTCGTCTTTGTTCTGCGGCAGCGACGCCATTAAAATTTGCGGCGGCGCGAGTGAGGGGGAGGGGGGTGTCGGGCGGGGGCGGAGTCCAAATTAGCTATCGTCACAGCGCGTTTCAAACGGCGGCGCGTTCAACACAATAAGGAACGTTCCCTGTGCGCGCGTTGTTGATTAAAATCCAGACTCCGCCGCGTAAGAGACAATGCGCAAAGACTGGTTTAATGTAGTCGTAAAAAGACTAGAGCAGTGGCAACCCAGCTGCAGCGTAAACACACGCCCCGGCAAGCCGGCTGATTTTAATTAGCTATCGCTGAAATAAACACTTGCAAAACACGCGGACGAGCGGGCGGCCGTGTCACTTGCATTGCCCGCCCAGCGCCTTTCTCCTCTCGGCCCGTCGTGCAAGAACCGTCCCCCAACGCGGCGCCAGTTAATTGGAACGCAAAAGTCGTTCGCTCTACGTGTAATTGATACATTTGGATTTCTTGCGCCACTAATTTGACATCAGTTTCAACTTTCGATTTTTTACCAAGAAAAATGTTCCTTTTATTTTGCCTTGAAATTGTCTTAATTTTTTATAACATCAAATATGTTATCTAATAAGCAAAAAATTGGAACATTTCAGTAAAATAAAATCTACACGAAAAAGACTACGTCTGAAATGGTCATTCTGAAAATACACGCACATTCTGCATTGCGTGAGTCGTGTAAAAATAAACCACTATTTTATAGTTCCTGTGTTTTGCTCTGTAGATAAATTATTATGTTGATAATTCACTGAGGTAGCAAACACGTGATATTTCGAACCGTGACAACGTGCACACACGTAGTACGAAGCACTTTTTCTTTCTGTGTGTAGTAGCTTGCAAACCAACTGAGGCGTACGTCTCACTCCATTATGAAACCGTCGCGTTAGCGTAGGCCAAAAGCCGCTCAAACGCGCGCGCAAAATGACTGCGGCGCGAGGCGAGGCGAGGCGGGCGCTTCGGGTGTCGAAAGTGCTCACTGGCGCATAATTTTTGGCTGCGGTACCAGCGCGCGAAGGAGCGAGGGGGTGGGGCGGACTGCGCCAGAGGGTAGTTGCTGCTGCCCCCCCCCACCCGCCGCGCACGGGCGAGCCATCCGCGGGTCCTGCGACGTCGCGCAATTTGTCCTGCGCTAATGGACAGCTCCGGGCGCTGGGGGCGCCGCCAAGCGGCAGCCGATGGAACTGTCGAAATCCCGACGCCGCCGCGCGGAAAATCGTGAGTTATGTCCGGCCGAACGAATTTATTTTAAACGAAAAATTCCTCCGCGCGAGTTTTTCCAGTTGGTAAATATGTTCAATTTAAAATATGCGCCAAAATAAATCCGGGATGTGACGTAACGAAATTAAATCTCTCCGTTCGCCAGGACGTTTGAGTAGGTCGCAAGGCGCGATGGTCACATGTTCCGCGTCATATCCACTTGCAGCTTCAGTAATAGAAGAAATGCGTACTCCACATGTGGTAATACCCGATTCTCTCCATTCATGCTACTACAATTCAAATGCAATGCATTTACAATGGAGAGACTTCAAATATACAGGAACATGTTAATGCTTGATATATCTTATAAATATCGATGGCTTAGTGCATACATATTGTAAGAATTTGTAATGCCGAGAATATCAAGCTTGAAAGATTGTAGAGATACAGCTACTTATGAAGCGACAAACGTTTTCTTCTTGAGAAAAAGCATGGTCCCGCTTATAAGGACGTACAGTCTTTGTAGACTTGATTGATATGAACGATAAAGATATGAAAATGAAAACAGACAAATTTAATATAGTCAACAATTTATTTTGTTTCATTTTCCTTCTCTTATTCGACCTAGTGATCCAAGAGCAATCAACGTATCGTAAACCTTTGAGTCTTCATGTTTACATAGTATATAAAATGTCCATTTTCTAAAAAAGTAGGCGTTTTCACGAACTTCAAAATGAATAATATTTTCCCCCTCCTAAACCCTTATACAGATTTTAGAAAGCTCCCAAACAAGGTTTGAAATAGGGAAATGAAAATGAAATAAAATATATTATATTAAAATTATTTAAATTAATATAATATTATAAATTATATTATATTAAAACTTTTCTATGAAGTACTTGTACCCATTACTTGTAAGTATGCATTCGAACAGTGCTCATTGAATGTAAAAGTAGGAAGACTATTTGAAAAATTAAAGTTTTTTTCTTAGTATTATTCTGTTAAAGGCAATGCACTTGTTGCAGATTTATTTTGTTTTTGTACTATTCTTTAAAATGTCTTTCTTCTGTATTATGAAGCGAGGTCTTGAGTCTTGGCCCGACTAGGTGGCTCGCTGGTTAGCGTGCCTGCTTTCCACGGCGCAACCATGATTCTATTCCCGGCCGGGTAAATTATAACTGTGCGCTTTCCTTACAAATGCCCCAGTATCTATTGCTGTGTGACTACCCTAAGGTTATGAAGACCAGTATGTACGGTGAAAGGATGTCTTCGTGCTAATCACACAAACCTCTTATCCCATGGCCGAGAGGCTGGGTCACCGTTGTTCAGCCAAGGTCCGTAGTGGGCTGTCGAGCCTTAGTATAGGACAGGTCTTGAGTCTTGTAGAGATATCTGAAGATACCGAATTATTTTGATCCATTAGTGTTGAAGAGAGTATGGCATAATAATAACGATGGTGGAATCAGAGGGTAAATGGAGTCCCGAGAGAAGCTGACGCGAAGCTTATCCACTGCAAACGGCTCATGGACCGACAGGTGTTTTAACTCCACCACCCAGAGGTGGAAGACGTCAAATTTTGCCAGTAGACCACGTATTTCCCCGATTATTTTAATTATACAATATTTGTCTATTGCATAAATCATGTACTGATGATTAATTTTATTTAATAGAATATTTTATTCTTCTCTGCCTGGTAAATGAACTCTCTATGAGTTCTGCCCTAGGAGGAATAGACCATATGACGATGTGGGATAGAAGGTCTTCCGCGAGTTAATAGAAGAAATTCCACGTGTGGCCCATCGCATTTTTTAAGATTCTGTTTTGCCATCCAATTGGAACTGATATGACGAAATCATGTAAACCCTTTCAGCCGCTGCGTCACCTGCAAAGAGGTTTCATATTAGCAACGAACGGCACCCACCAGTTGTTCCAATGGTGACGAAAAGTCACCCCTCCCGGGGCGCGAACCTACAACCTCTAGATGTACGAAGCGTACGATGCAAACTTGCTTTTACGTATGCTATTGAAGCTCATCTTTAACCTACCATCTACTACATTCATCTTGACATTTATTGCTGTAATTTGTGAACTAATAGTATTTCTGTTCGAGAGAATAGTAGAAATTGGCGGTCAGTCACTGAGAGTACTACTGAAATCTAAAGTTTGCATTCCCTGTGTCTCCCTGGCGGAAAATTCGCAAAGCTTAAGTCACGTCCAGCGTCACTCTTGTTTCATGCCGTCATCGCTCGTCTCGCCCTCTTTCCCTCGCCTTCCCTCTCTGCGCCCCCATACCCTCGTCACCCTGGCGCCCTCGGGCCAACACAACATCCCGTGCAGCAACGTTTATGCGCCCATTGTTGTCAGCGCATTGGAGAAGTCCCTGGTGGCTGCTCGGCGCGCTGCTCTCGCTCCCACTGCACCCTCCCTCCTCCTCCGCACATTCTCTCTCTCTCTCTCTCTCTCTCTCTCTCTCTTCCTCTCCCTCTTTCTCTGACTCTTTCTCTGTCTGTCTCCACCTACTTCTACTCCGCACATTCTCTCTCTCTTTCTTTCTGTCTCTTTCTTTCTCTGCGTCTCTCTGTCTGTCTGTCTCTCTCTCTCTCTCTCTCTGTTTATTCTCGCTCCCCGTTTCCTCTTCAACATCCCCACTTCCAAGTCACCAAACAACAATTTCCTTCTATCTCCTCTGTATGACTCTCCTCCTTATTTCATTTTATTTTTTTTTTAATTTTCTCTCAACCAACCCGGAGTCAGTAAATGCTACCGTAATTCCCCACAGGTAATTGTCAGATATCGAATCCAACGTTTGATGCAATGAATTACTACTATTAATATTATTTTCTCCTGATAATGTTCGTATTTTATACGAACACAATGGTGCACGCGTTGGGGGAAGTCGCAACATACTGCGATGTGTGTCGACACTCTCGCTTTCAATCCTTCTGTGTCGCCTCCCTCCGCCTGATTTGTCGTTCTCCTCCATGGGACGGACTCTGCGGCGGTGGTGAAGGCGGCGAAGGGCGATGCGGGGCGACGCGGGCGACGCGGGCGACGCGGGCGCAGAGCGGGCGATAAGGGGAAACGTTGCCTTTGGCGATACCATCGATTTATTCGATTATTCAATCCTAGCTATTTACGACGCAAGCATTCATGCTAATGATGCACGCCCCTGTCCGACGCCGCAATCAATTCATAAATCATGTCGCGCGGCCGCGCGCCGCGTGTGCGGAGATAATTTCTGAATATTTGATGACGTTTTCACAAGGCAAGGGGCTGCCTTCCCCCGTTCCCGTGCGTGCGCCTGCGTGCGATTGCGTGCGTCTGCGTGCGCCGTGCGCCGGGAATCTTGGGCGGCCGAGTGGAAGGAAAGGAAAAATTACCGCCGAACGGATACCATCAATACGACGCTGAAAAATGAATTGCTCGCCTGGCGGGTTTCCATTGATTGGGTTTGCTGAGTAAGTATACGTTTATTTAGTAATGCGATGCGATTAAAGAATGCGGGGGGGGCGCTCTTCAGTGCAAATACGACGAATCGTGTACTTTGCAATTTATGAATTTGTTGATTGGACCTGTAACAACTGGGAAAATGCTTAGATCGTGCGGCAACAAATTTGCCAGATGAGTAATGGGAAATAAATTACTGTCAAATTTCGACGATTCGTGTTACGTTCCCGGTTTTCATTTTTTAGCGTTAGTTGCCTGAGATTGCTTTGTGCATTGATCAAAGGCATTATATATTGGAAGAGGCATTTTTGACTTCTTTATTTAATCTTTATGCAACGCTGTTTCGTCTAAATGATTATTTTTTTAAAATATTAAATATTTAAATTTAGTTTTTTTATGAAGTTATCTTAAATATAAATTATTTAAACAGAAAATGTCAGTATGATGATCAAATTACAATTAGAATATTAATAGAAAATTTATGTGTGTTATTTCATTTTGTTGCTATTTCCTGTGCTATAGATAAATATATGAACATTATCGCCTTTGTTGCATTTATCATGAGCTGATGCATTATGCACATTATGTTATTGCAACATTTACTCTTACATACAAAATCATGTTCAATTTTTACGAAAGTAATGTAATAAGTAAAGTATGAAAATTATTTCTTAATAATTAATTAATTTTAAATTTGTATTTTAATTATCACGCCTGTATGCTTTCCCAATATTAAGCTATTTAGTGGCTTTGTAGAATTAACGCAAAACATAAAATATTAATTTCAAGTATTAAATTTAATTTTGAATATATTGTGGAAGTCCATGAAAAGTTACCCTTTGCAAAACATTATTTTGCAGGAGACGCTTCTACATAAGTAGAGCCGTTTATTTCATGACCAAAGTCAAAGTGCTTTAATCTATAAAATGGCTATTTCGTAAACTTATCTGTATAAAATGTTTACTAGTAATAAAAAATAGTTGTCTACTGCTGCAAAAAATGCTAATAGGGGAGCAGCAGCAAAAATGTACTTCTGGATGAGCAAACCTTGGCTGTTCTGGAACGGCAGACAAGAATTTTGTTTCTGATGTTTTTTTCTTTCTCGTTGCTGTTTTGTAGGCAGTGGCGTGGAGTATGAGAGCATGGTCATAATATTAGCTGTGCGACAATGCCAATTACAAAACTAAAATATTTGTAGACTAAATTTTTTTCAGACAAAATCAAAACTATTCCATTGGAGTTAATTTTTTGTATTTTCCGGGAGTTCCTGTGTCCGTATTAAATGAAACAATGAACCCCTGTCACGTGTTTAGATGATGTTTCATTTACCGACAATTAATGCGTAAACTCGAAATTAACTAGTGGTGCTACAGAATGGCACAGAATTTCCCGTATTACTTTTTTTTTTATTTAATTTTATTTTATGTCGCTTTTTAACTACTATGGTCATTAGCGACATCATTACAGATTTACATTAGAGAAATTTTTACATGTCTTTTATACATTCAATTAATCTTCAGTCATTAATACATTGAAATTTGGACTTAATATTTACATTTCACATTGTCTATATTTTAAGTTACATATGGAAAATATTGTCTTTATGACATTCAATAAATTATCAGTTATCAGTAACGTTACATTTGTATTACATAGTTACATATCTCCCGTATTACTTTTCTATTTCCTTGGGTCTTCGCTAGCTATTCGGAATTGCCACATACTCTTTCTTGCCAGCTGTCATCTATCACCGCCAAAAGTACAATTTTTTGTCATTTTCTTAATTTTTCGGTTTCCTATTGGTAGAACGGAATCATTAATTTTAGAATATTAAAGAACACGAAAAATCTAGCCATAAATGGCAATTTTCTTTTAAAAATTATGTGCCGTTTAAGAGAAAATGGCGTTTTAGCTCTACTAAAAATGCGAAATTTGAAGCTCATTTTCACA
Organism: Acheta domesticus; assembly: GCA_031308135.1. NCBI lineage: Eukaryota > Metazoa > Arthropoda > Insecta > Orthoptera > Gryllidae > Acheta > Acheta domesticus. The sequence continues at coordinate 4,126,840 of JAHLJT010003656.1, read as the reverse complement.
GAAACTTTTTGAGTTTTCAAAATTCTTTATTTGAAGTTATTTGAAGCACTTACACTCACAAATATAATAATGTTTACAAATTGCTGGTAATGTGCATATTAAAGATGTGAGAGATCTTTCAAAAAATTTACAATTATGTAATTTTTGAAAACACAAAAAAAATAACTCAAAATAAACTTTACGCTATGCTTAAGAGTGTAATTAGCACTATCCGTTACAAAAGTTTCAAGAAAAAATTTGCAACCATGTACGAGAAAATGGCGTTTGAGCATTTCTGAAAATGTCGAAATTTGAGCTACTTTTCACAGAAAACGGTTGTGTTTTCGAGAAACTTTACTTCACATTATTTAAAGCATATATACTCGTAAATATAATAATGTGAAAAAATCGCCGCTAACGTAAATATTATAGACGTGAGAAACATGTGAAAAAATTTACATTTTTGTAATTTTTGAAAAAAACTAACCGATAGACCAGTATGCCTTTTATGTCATCTGATAGAGTGCATTTACCACTATCCCTACCAAACGTTTAAAGAAAACATTTGGAGATGTTTTTGAGAAAATCTTGTTTTTGTAATTTTTTAATGTTGCACATGTTGCATGCAATATTGCACGAAAACTACTAAAATTTTGAGAAACATTTACACGACCTTTCTGAAATAACTCAATATGCAGAACAAATTTTATTTGAAGAAAAAATCTCTATCTTCAATTTTGTTGTCGGAGAAAGACGCCGAAAAAAAACAATTTTCTCGACAAAACTTTCACAATTTTCGAAAATTCAAAGTTATCCGTGAAAATCGGACCTATGCCATGTTAATAAGTGTATTTTACTCTATTCATACAGGAAATTTAAATAAAAAAATTGGAGCCGTTTCTAAGAAAATTTTGAAAATCCTCGGGGGGCTTGATATAAAGAACCCCCAAATTTTGAAGAATCTTTTTCAAAAACTCAAAGCTTTGACTAGAAGCAGATCGATTGGGGAATATTCAATTTGAAAGAAATCGTACGTATGGTTTAGGTGCTAGCAGTGTTCACAGGCGGACGGACGGACAGACGGACGTTTTCCTTTCAATTGGTTTTTCGGTATCCAGGACCCACAAAAGAGGGTTTCTGGCTACATCACGTGTTAGGGGATTTTATATCTGAATTTAGCAACTGGTTTTATCCACTTTTTCCTTTTCACGGCCCGGCAATTAATTTTTGTCCGCCGAAAATTGGCCATTTTTTTCGCGCAGCGTTACATAACTTTCCCTATACTACGTATATCACTCCGTGTATACGTATGTATACGGGAAAGTAATAATAAAGATATTTTGGGGCTTTTACCGAGTTCCTGGGAGTGTAACTAAACCACAGACATGTCTCACAGGTCCGGAGAGAGCGGAGGCAACAGACCTATCTTTCAATTTCTGTGCGCATTGGAAATTAATACTGATTATTTTGCAAAGACATTTTTTCACTTAAAAAATGAGAACTGTCTTTCAAATCAAGTATTGCCCACCAATAATTGGTATTGTATTTAATTCAGATGTGTTTAATTACGGCATATATTCGGCTCTATTTAGAATTTCTTTCCATCAAAGGCTATCTTCCGGAGGAAAGTAAAGTGAGGTGCAGTTTGGATAGAGTTCAGTGTGCGGCTTTCGTGTGTTGTATCTGCACTTCATCACAAAACTCATTAGTCTGAACAGAAATTTTATCTGAATACTCATGAATCCAAGAGCCCTTGGCGGCTTCTGCACCTCTGTAACACTCTACATCGAACCCATCCTCAGGAGATACCGCCTCTAAAATATGAATATGGATCCTAGGTATCTGTCATGCAGAGCACCAATTAAAAATGCTGATTCTGAACCTGATGCTCTCTTATCGCATATTCTACCACGCTGTTCCCTCATCTACCCTTAAAATGCAGTGAAGAGAGTCAAAGATACCAAAGGACGAACACTAAAAATTCAAGCATATTTTTTACGATTTTTGATGTAATAAATATTGAATTTGGTAACAAATATTCTTCAAAGTGTTGGTCATGTGTGATGAAATCAAAAATTGGTCAAGGACATGACCGTATTTATTATCTCTAATATACAATAACTATAGCATTTTATCGTTTCCTATTTAATTCATTTTTATAAACATTTTAAAACGCCTACTATAGTTAGGTATTTCCTCAATTCGTTTTTAAGTCTGATTGTATACACTAAAACACTCACAACGACTTTACCTTCTGCTATGCTATAATTTGTGCTTCGCAATTATTCTAATTCCCACTAAGTTAAAATATCAACTGAACAGTTCATTGCCCGTGTGTTTGCATCCTCGCATCGAAATATAATTGATAGAATGTAATTAGTATACATTTTATTTGACGAGTAGTTGATGTGCCACACAATGGCACTCTTGCTTAGAGTAAGGCAAATAAAACAAAGCGGTTTTGTGTACTTTCTCCTAAGAGACGACTCTCAATTTTACTTCTATTCACCTTCCGCATCCATCGAGTTCGTAGTGAACTCTGCCCTCGCGTATTCTCTGGGCCTCTCTCCTGCGGCCCCGAAGTCTAATTCAGCGCATCCATATGCAACGCAGCCCGCGCCCACCCCGTCCGCTCCCCTCCCCTCCCCTCCCGCCACGCCCCATCTCTCACTGCCCCCTCACTGCCTTCGGGGAGAGGATGTGCGTTTCTCCAATATTTATTTTAGGCAGCTCACGCAGTAATCGCAATGAGATGATCTGCTCCCCAGAGCTGAATAGGAAACAACAGTTTCATTCGCGTGTTGCTGAGAGCCGGGCGGTATCCATTCTCGAGGCTCTGGCTAGGCAGGATTCAAAACAATGTTAGCTTACGAGCAATAAGTAGTCATGCGGTAATCAAAAATAAATATTGCTCTAGCAACAAGAGAGAAGGCACTTTGGCATGACGTATTTTCTGGTTCTCCAAGAACATGCAAAATAGATTTTAGACAGATGACGAAACACGGAGATTCAGATGGTCGCATTTAACGAATGGTAATCCTTACACTCTGCACGGGGACGGTCCTGGAGTTTGTTGATTCATCACCCGCTGACACGCACTGTGCTCGAGTCCACAACAAGGACACTCAGAAAAGTTTGTCCTATCTGTTGCCTTATCGAACACTTGCCGGATAAAGTTAGTGCTACGCCGAGTTTGGTCTTTGAAATTGTTTGACCTGTTGAACAACCTGAGCAATTGGGTTTACAAAAATTTACTTTCTCACGGAAGATATCCAGAGGTTGTAGGAAGGCGTCCTTGTAAGGGGTGATTTTGCAAATAGAAATGATGTGTAGTCTCTCTTTTGTCAACTCAGCTGAAAATTATGGATTTTCAAATTGAATGATACGTATTAATATAATATTACTTTAATCACGAGTCTTCTAAACATTTCTTCGATGCACAAAAAAAGCTTATCTTAAAAACTTATTTTAAACACTTAAAAAATATATTTAAAGTACATTATTCCAGGAGACCAATTTTAATCTAGGCACAGCCACTAATTTAGCGGCAAAAACGAACGGTTTTTTTGAGATTGTCTTCTGAAATGTATACTCTCGTGAGAATTCTCTTCATGAAAATTTTGCTAGAGAAGCTGAACTCAAACTATTTTCTAAATAAATGTGTTCACGTAACTTTAATTTGACGATTTTTCTAAATATATCACTTTTTTGTGTAATATAATTTTTAGTTTCCGTACATATTAACTTCAACATTAACAAAGGGATGAGCCTCAAAGGTTCACCGATGATTGATTGTTAGTTTTTTCCAGATTACTATATTTTTGGAACATGAAAATCATTGATATTATGATGCAATTTATCAGACAAGTTTGTTATAATTTGAGTTATTGCAGAGAGGCTGTGGGTAAAAACATTCAGAGGCTTCGTTCAAAAACTGAACATTCTGAATATATTTTGGAAACATTTATAGGGTCTAAGCTAGTATAGTGTAGTTTAACATATTGACATGTTATGAAGAGATGTCGGTCTTTTTTGACAAAAAAATAAAAGATTTTGTCTTTAAGTGTGAACACTCATGTGAGAAAGCCTATTCTTTTTTCATGGTTAGAGCCAAAAATTAAACAATGTCATTTATTTAAATGTATGTTGATTTGTATTACTTACATCAATGTCCTGATTTATGAAAGTCTTCAGAAAATATCAATAAAATTAAAATTTTGGCGAGGACTTGGTAATGCTGAGGCTCTTTTATACCGTGGTATCTAAATATATACGTTTTATTTATTTATTTATTTAAACGCCAACCCTTCGCATGTAGCTATTTGGTGACGCGCTGACCAGTGGTCAAGCGCGTAGTTGGTGAGTCACTGTTGCTCATTTAGCGTCACCCAGGGGACACGTGTGGTAGACCACGGACGTGAAAAACTTTGTCCCCGCTGTGAATTATTTTTATTGTTATTATTATTATTATTATTATTATTATTTTTCCATTACATCACGACTAAAGATGTTATAAGTCGGCTGAATATAAAATCTACTCCAGGTTGCAACCAGCTACCTAAGGAGTAGATCTAGGGACTATCGGTGCCTCTACAGTACTTTGCGCAAAATGTGGGCTGTTCCAAATAAAGCTATTTCTTGCACTTCCCAGTCCTTTGAATTACCTGGAGTTTAGACAAGTTCTTACTCAAATTTTGCGGAACAAATCCCAGAGCTCCGATAACTATCGGTACGACCTGTGCTTTTACGCCCCACATTCGGCTGATCTCGATTTCCAAACTCTTGTATTTAAGACGTTTCTCTGCCTCCTTGGTAACGACGTTTTGATCGCAAGGTACAGCAACATCGACAAGTAAACATGATTTTTTCTCCATATCCCGGATGACTATATCCGGTTTGTTTGCTGCTATCGTGCGATCAGTTTGAATTTGTTGGTCGTACAATATCGTACACAATCCAACAGACGTCACCGGTTTCGGTGAGTGTTCGTACCACTTGGGGCATGTGTTTGGAACTTCGAGGGCGGTACAGATCTGCCAGTGGAGGTAGCTACACACCCTGTCGTGTCTTTTCAAATATTCGGTCTTTGCTAGAATTGGACAGCTGAGACAATATGATCAATGGTTTCTACGTGTTCCTGACAAATGCGGCATTTATCATCTTGGGAAATTTTGAGAACCGCTTTATCATAATGTCGTGTTCTCAAGGCCTGATCTTGGGCAGCTATTACAAGTGCTTCCGATTCTGGCTTCATTCTTCCCCTTTTAAGCCACATAAATGATTGATCTTTATTGATCTGCACCTTGTCCATTCTTTTTAGGTATTGTCCGTGGAGGTGGTTTGTCTCTCCACGATTTCTTTAACATTTTCTGTGTCTCAAATTTCATGTTAAGTAGCATCAGAAGTTCAGTGTCTCTGTCATTCTGGGTGTCTTGCATAGTCTTGTTCGCAATGCTTCTCGCTACACTTACAATGCCTCTGTTTCCCATTCTTCGGTCAGATTTCATGACCTGCCTCATTAGTGGGTCATCTTGATGGCTGACTACATACTTTCCCATCCCGGTTATTGCATTGTGCCAGGAGGCTTCAATTTGTCTCAGGCCTCTTCCTCCTTCCTTACGTGACACATAAAGTCTATGTACATCAGCTCGGGGGTGGGCAACATGATGCATTGTAAGCAGTTTTCTGGTTTTTCGATCCATGATGCGAATTTCCTGTTCAGTCCAGTCTACTAGTCCGAAACTGTATTCAGCTACAGGCACCGCCAAACTGCCTATTGCTGATATTTTATTCCTTGAGTTCAGAGCGGACTGCAGGACAAGTCTCACTCGTCTATAATACTCCCTGCGAATTCTCTCTTTCATTGTGTCGTTCGAGATGGTCTCACATTCTTCAATGCCCAGATATTTGTAAGTTTTACCTGGCTCAAGATCTTGAATCACAGTGTGTCTATCAACTTCAATGTTCTCTGACGTTGTCATTTTGCCTCTTTTTAAGTTGACTTTTGCACACTTGTCAAGACCAAACTTCATGCAGATGTCATTGCTAAATTCACTGATGACAGACAGCATTTGGGAGAGAATCGCTTCATTCTTAGCAAACACTTTAAGATCATCCATGTAAAATAAATGTGATACAGGCCTTTCATCACCATGGAGCTTGTAACCAAAGTCAGTGTGCGACAGCTGTCTTGACAGAGGAATCAAACTAATGCAAAACAACAGAGGGGATAGTGAATCTCCTTGAAAAATTCCCCTGTTAATCTGAATACTTCAGGTTTCTACTACTCCCTTTCCGCTGTAGATTAGTAACCTGGTGCTCCACGACTTCATACTAGCCTTGCAAAACTCAACAAGTCTAGGATGAAATCGATAGATCTCCAGGGTCTTCAAAATCCAATCGTGTGGTACACTGTCAAAGGCTTTCTGGTAGTCAATCCAAGCCATGCTTAAATTACGTTTTCGTTTCTTTACATCATTCAAAATTATTTTATTCAGAAGCAAGATTTCCTTACAGCCATAGGAACCTTTACGACATCCTTTCTGTTCAACTGGCAACAGATGGTTCTTCTCTAGGTGCCTATACATTTTGTCAGCAATGGCTGCAGTTATAAGTTTGTACATAACTGGCAGGCAAGTAATTGGCCTGTAGTTCTTCGCCAAAGAGCTGTCTCCTCCTTTGGGTAGCAAATACGTGATGCCGCGAGTGAGCCATTCGGGGAGTTCGTTAGGGTTTTCTAAAATTTTTATTAACAGCCTTTGCAAGATGAGAATGTATTGCTGTTAATTTCTTAATCCAATAAATCTGGATCTTATCAACCCCAGGGGATTTCCAGTTTCCCATTTTCTTAATTGTTTGGCATAGGTCCTCTTTCGAGAATTCTTGAACATGTTCCACTGTTTCCACGAGTCCATTGGCAGCATCAACTTCAGATTGGAGCCACGATGCGTCTTTGTTGTACGATCTGGTTTCTTCCCAGATTCCTGACCAAAATGTTTCGACGTCATCTTTTGAAGGAGGGGCAGCTTTGCCGTTCGGTTTTTTGAGTCAGATTGCGATAGAATCTCTTCGCGTCTGTTTCAAACAACCGGTTCTGTACACGGAAATCGATTCTACGTTTGTACCGTCTTATTCGTTGAGCCCATGCTTGGATTTTTTCTTTTAGCTTTTCAGCTACTATTAGCCTTGTTGTGTCATTGTCAATTAGGAATTTTTGTTCAACATGGAGTATTTTTTGTTGAACTTTATACGTGTGGTTTGACTTAGAAGATGCCTCGGCTAGGAGTGATATTTCACGCCGTGTGTCGGCTATCCGCTTCATAATTCTTTTCATCCATGGAGGTACGGAGCTTTTTACTCTGTCTGGCTGTCGGCCATCGGTGTTCTTGGCTGGCCCCAAGATTATCTGAGATACTAGATATCCAGTTGCATACACGATGTGATTGATTTCAGTAATATCTAGATCTCTACTTGAGGCCTGTACAACCTCATTTAAGACAGAATTCGCTGTTTCTATCACTCTCTTAGCTTTAGCATTTTCGTAAATTCTCCTCAACGGTGCACGAGATTCGAATGGAAGTAGACGAACTCGCTCTATCTCGCGTCGGAGGAGGTTCCGCATCATGTCCTTATCGTGTGACTCATGGCCAGATGAATTTTCACCACTGACGAATGTTTCATTTGGAAGAGATGAACCTTGAAGGGGATCATCGTTTTCAGGGATATTAGATGGTTCTAAATGTTCGTCATGTGGATGGTTTGATCGATGAACATACTCTGCGTTTCTCTGGATGTCTGCAAGTTGTTCTGATGTGAATTTTCCACTGCTGAGTATGTATCGTCGTTGACTGGCAAGCTTCTTTGAGTCTAGGGTAGGTCTCATATCTGGGTTCCGCTCTCTCCATATCTTAAAAACTTCTATTTCTGAGCCCCCATTTTTCGCTTTTGCATAATAAAAGCACCACATCACCTCCATTAATTCATCCCGGGTCCATCTCTGACGATGGCTTCGAGCTACTGCCGGCTCTGGGTCCCTGGGACTAACATCCGTGGGATAGCCAGATGTCGACAGGGTGACATTAGCTCGGTTTCTGAGCAGGTATGGGACATTGGTAGAACAAGGCACGTTAAGGTTCATTACATTGCTTGTTCTATTCATTTTGCTCATTGGTTTCAAGTGAAGATTCGCAGGTAGCAAGTTCGAGTTCACAGATCACATTTAACCTTTGGGTTGTTTCCTGCGATCCGTTACTGCGACCCACAGTGGCCTCGGGGCATCCCCCCGCAGGGCCCAGCAAGGGGTCCCTCCGATCGCCAGTCGGCATTACTAAACCCTACGGGATTTTCACTGACTGCTGAAGGCAGCCTCCTTCGCTGGCTAATGCAAGGTTCGGGCCTCCACTCTAATCAGTGGCCTGGTGTGCCAACCCAGTTTCTCTCCTGTACCCTCCATGGGCCGATAACAGGAAGTCCAAAGGTTCATGACCCTTCCCCCTCTGCTTACTCCCCACTCTCCTCAAAATGGAGTACTTCTTCGTCTGACCCCTCACCTTCAACCTATTCAGCAAGGGAGGCCCTACCAGTAGCTAGGCTACCACTGACATAGCTCTCAGGCTCATGGGGGTACTCAAGCTCCACCACCAACTCCAAGGTCGTGTACTCCCTAGGTGGAGTTATTATTATTATTATTATTATTATTATTATTATTATTATTGCAATTTTTATTATTTTATTAATGAATTATGAGATGATAGGATTATGGCGAGAGGTGAAGGACTAGGATGATGGTGGGATGTGGGAGGTGTTCGTGGGAATTTCGAACCATCCCACATTCGCCTTATGACCAAGGGAAACCACGAAAACCCGGGTCAGGATGGCCGTTCGGGAATCGAACCTGGACTTCCCGATTGCGAATCCATCGCTACGCACTGAGTCACTTCGCTCGGTCCTAAACATAAAAGCCCCGACATACAGTTCACATTTTCCTTCCGCTCGCAAAACGGCCACGCCCTCCAGTGACGTCTCCTCCTCCGGGTGCGGGCGTGGGCGGCATGTGCGAAGAGGCAAGCAGCACAGTCCCTCGCTTTGGGAGCGCTTCGGTCGCTGCAGTTGTCAATGCGTTTGTTGAATTATGTTAATTTTTAAAATCCCGATGATAATCGACGTCATTTGATATGTAAAAACCAAGCGAGCGTTGGGTAAATATTTTATGAACGCATATTCAGGCGCATAAATTACCTGTGTGCGAGAGACATCGTGCCTGTCATGACTTCGCTGTGTGTCGGCAGTGTGCCAGGTGACGTGCAATGTAGGTCTCCGATTTAATACAATAAATGATATAGATCTGGATCCTAAAGAATTGAAGCCTCTCGTACGAAATATTTAAAATCTAATCTAATATTCGTGTTCGCATTCGTGTTAAAAAAATTAAAAGTTACTAGCAACTACAATTTCAGTTGTAGCATGCAAGCCTTTTGTAATAAACACAAATGTTCATTAATTATTTTCACGTATTCGTGCTTCTAATTATTATATTATATCGTCTGTCATACGTCCCTGTCATTACAATAACATGGAACGAATTTCGAATAGTCTTGATATTAGTATTGAGACAGTTAGTAACGCCAATCTGATGTGACTTTTGGGCATACCCCTCGTCTACCTTGCCCTGCCCTGCAAGAAAATTCGCGCCCGCATTACCATGATTCGTTCTTGATGATACCCTCACTGGTAGTAAAATGACACGAAAAGACACTAAATTCTGATTGTCCGATATCATGAGTGTGTGTTAAATTTTGTATTAGTTAGCTGTCAAATCTTTGTCTTCGTTTGAAATTTGGAAACCCAAAGGTGCTAATTTTTCTCTTAATTTGTTCTACTGAAATAAAACAAAGAGCGCTTATAAATATATTGTATTGATCCAAATTCTATTAATATCTTTGAATTTAGAAAATTGAAATCTTGGAAAATTTCAAATTAAAATCTCCCGCGTTTGTTAGTAGGGTACAAGTTAAAGAAGAGTAACTGTTATAAATCATACAAGGTAGCGTATTGTGTTGGGACACCACCAGTTCTTTTGCAGTAAAATAATCATTATCCTGTACTCTATCCAACCATTTTTGTAATTTTCCAAGATTTCTACCGTTAAAACAGTTGAGAAGTCATCAACCGAGGCTGTAGGCTGTAACCAGCTTAGATACCAAACAATTTTATTAACCCAGATAATCCCAAAAAAATTTTTTGCTGTTTTAAAAATTTCAAGATATGCAGGCTATTATAGTTACTGAACATGATTGAATAAAACATCTTTCACCATTGTCGCACTCCTAGAATCCTAGAAATGAGCTATCCTTCCAGAAGGACGTTGGGAACATGTGACATAAAAATGAACGTTAGCTGAAATTGATGAAAAAGTTCTTATTCTTACATAAAAATACATTTAGCGTGTGTGATATTTTAAGAAGCAAGACACATGAATGGGATGATCACATTTCAAACACATAGTTGTTGTTTTCTTGTGGCAGCATTTACAATGTAATTGTTTCTTTTTTCCAGTTCTTTCATCTACTTGCGTGTCTGCAACGTAGTGTTCTTTTCCATCATAACGAGAATCATTTTGTCTAATTTGGGATGATTTTCCTCTACAGAAGCTTGTTCGCTTAGATGCTTCCAGAATCGATGTTGCAACATTGCGACGAAATCCCAGGTGGTCTAACAGTCCTCCTTCACGTCTGTACAAATTCCAGGCGTTCTGTTCAGCAACATCAATCAAATGGACAATAAGGGGAAAATACCATTTTTTCCCCCTTATCGATGTGCGATACAATGAGATGTTCTGATCAGCACGATCTATTCCTCCCATATGACTGTTATAGGCATGTATTACACGTGGCTGTGGGACATGTATTTTGCTCTTCTTTTCTCTAGAAAAGCGCCCAACTTGCCGCAAGGGGTGAACAAGGTCAAAATTTGTGGCAACAGTCACTACGCTATTGTCGTTCCATCTCACAATAGATATTCCAGCTTCTCCATCAGAAAAATGTTCATATGTTCCTCTCTTTTCTTTCTTGAAACGATCATTTGGAGTCAAAGGGCAATCTTCTATTCTGTTTCCTCTAACTGTTCCAGTAGCTTGTACTCCTCTCATCTTCAAGTCATGCAATAACTGAACACTTGTAAATAGATTGTCAAAGAATAAACAGTATGGTACTTCTGTTAGTAGCTGATCAGCGTATGTCATTACTACACCGTAGCCCATGCCTTTGTCTTGATACAATTCACTGCAAGTACCAGCTCCCTGGTAAGGCTCCAACCATGTAAGGTAACCATCAGTGGTACCGCCACACCAGAATTTAAACCATAACGTATTGGTTTACCTTTGATGAACTGTTTGCATCCATGTCGTCCAAAATAGGGTACCATTGATTCATCAACGGAATGGTACTGTTCATGTGGGGCAAAATCTCTGAAAAGTGTGTTCAGCATGATAAGCAACGGGCGTATTTTGGCAAACCTGTCTTGTGGGTGTAGAAGATCATTGTTGCACACATGGAAATTTGACATTATAAAATCAAATCGATTCCTTGACATGGCATTTGATACTATTTCATTATGACAATCTTTATCTAGTTGCCAGTACATTTTTCTACGGGGTAGTACAACATATCCACTAAGCAGCAAAATTCCTATGAATACAAGTATTTCATCCTCAGTACAGTCACCCAACTTGTTTTTCTTTGCAGCATACTGATTCGTATATTTAGTTATCATTTCTATTACATCATCGTTCAAAAAGTTTCTGAAGTAAGTGAGTGGGGTTTTCGTTTCTTCAACTGCTAAATGCATCAAGGGCCATTCAATCTTAAAAGCAGTCAAGTCTTTCTTTTTCCATCTATTCACATTCTTCTTTGTTTTCTTATGGGAAACAAAAACTTTACGTTTCTTCGATGGGTTAGCTGTAGGAGAATTACCTGTGGTCAATTTTTTCTCTGAATATGAATTTCCCGAAGTGTCTGCTTTATCAACACAAGTTGCTGACAAAACATTACTACACAATGCTGCAACTGCAGGATCCGTCACTATTACCTTCGCATTCAGTTGCGTAGCAGGTAGATTATTGGGACTTGGATTTCTTCTGTTCCCGAATCTTCATCGGTTATATCATCATTTGCATTCAGTGGAGGCAGTAATGTTATATCAACACCACTTTCAGGTAATTCATTTTCATGGGTTTCAATTATGTCCATCAACTCGTGTAGAAGCAAGCGCTTTCTGCAAAAGTAAAATTATGTCACATAATCCCAACGTCCTTCCAGAAGGATGTCAAAATTGTTAACAATATTTCAGCCAACACGTACACTCTTTCGTAAACATAACCTCTTCATGTTGTTAATCCAACATTCAACACGATGTATACCAATTTTGAAGAATATTACAGCAAAAATAATCCAATTTTACTCACCCATCACAAATCAAGTCGGTCAATTCGTCCATCGCAAAAGGTCTCCTCTTTTTGATCTCTTTTTTCTTTATATAAATCAATGAATTCTATAAAACCTTTGGCGGGATACTGATAAATGCACCTTCTATTGTGTTGTGACAGGCACTGAAATCTCTGGGTCACTTTTAGAACTACGTAATCAACGGTAGTTCCCGCGAACTACTGTCATCCTTCCAGAAGGACGTTGGGGTTATCTGGGTTAATAGAAAGTGATCTAATTTTTTTTATTTATTGATTATTTCTTACTTAAAAATGTGCTGCGTCTTGCAGTCGATCCATGATGTATTTACGGTGGACAATGCGGTTTCGGGATACTATTTCTCGGGGTTTTCCGGTTTTACCATCCTTTCGTTTCAACATTTCTCCTTAACCATTGTCACGTAATCAGAACCACCTGCCCAACAAAATCATTCTGCAATTTACAGGTTTGCCACGTTTTGCCATTCTGCAATTTACAGACAAGTGTAAGACACCTATGTCATTAAAGAAAAAAGTTCATCTGATACAACGATTGTGGCTGTCTGGTGACTGTCTGGCGATTGTCTGGTGTTTCTGGACGCGTCAACTCCCATGCTCATTTGTGCCATCAGTGTAGAGCTTATTATATCCCATAAGGTGGCGGTATTTGTGATAGTATGTGCATTGGTATAATGAATGTGTGTGTGTTCGTGTAGTGTAAAGTGAGAGGAATCCGCATGAGAGATGAAAGATAGATGAAAAGAAGGCCGAGAGAAGGAAGATCACGCGCGGTTCATGGCCCGTTGGTTAAATCGCTGCTCCGGTGATCGCCTGGAATTGATCGGGGGAAATCACGGCAAACTATTTGCCAGAGCAGCCGGCAGCTAGTATTTTCTTCCAGTCGGCGTGTAAATTCGCCCTATCTGGCGAGTGTGCAATATCCGCCACCACTTGCTCTGGGTTGCAGAAGAGTCAACAGCAATTCTCCGCTCTGATCGAATTCAGCCGTTCTGACTGATAGTTAGCGAGCGGATTGCTATGATCTTGCATATTTTTTCCGTTGGTTCAGGGCATAGCTAACTGTAAATTTCTTGACATTTGGTTGGAATTGGAAGCAATGTAGATTAATATGCTTATGCATATTTAGCCAATTTTTGCCATTGGTTAATTATAGGAGCATATTTTGCATTTTCTCGTTAAAATAGAGACTTATCTGGAAAATGTTTCATGTTTTCACTAAATCTATTTATTTGTGTATTAGTGAACGTTCATTGGTTAGGAATTGCTTGTCACAGTTTGAGTTTACTTTTCATTTCTAGTGATGATAAAATACTTATACAATTGTGGAATATTTCTTGATATTAAATTATTTTAACCAGACAGAAATGCAGCAAAATATTCAATGTATTTTCACTAAAGTGCATATTTCCTTCAATTATCTCTCCCGGGAAGTAAGGTTATATTATGTTTGCGCAAAAATATATCGTTTTAATTCCAAACATGCTTCTCCTGTATTTTATCAAGAACGGTTTATACAGGAAATAATATATTGTTATTTTAATTGCATATTAAAGTGCATATTTCATAATTTTTGGCTTATAAATGTATATTTTTAAAAGCATATTTGAAGGTTGTTTAGAGCATAAAAATTCTGTCCCTGCTGTTAGTGATTGAGAGCGCGTCCCGTGCTGGCGTTGCCTCGCGCCTAGAGCCGCCCCTCGCCCCCAGGCGCGGGCGCGGCGGCCGAATCGCGCATTAGCCACGCGATTATCACTCTCGCGGATCGCCAGCGCCGCCCCGCGGGGCCACGCCCACCCCAAACCCCCACCCCACACCCCCAACCCGGCGCGCGCGCTCACCGCTGCATAATGAGGCAACGCGAGACGACCCACGATCCGCGGCGGCGGTGGCGCTCCACAGGACCAGAACTCGCTGCCCCGCCCCCTCACCCCACCCCTTCCCACTCCAACTCTTTCCACCCCGCCCCTTCCCACACCGTTCCTTCACACTCACCTCTTTCCACCCCGCCCCTTCCCACCCGCCGCTGCTCCCGACCCCACCCCTCACCCCTCTCCCTCACCCCATCCCCTCACCCCCGCCCCCTCACCCCGCCCCTCACCCCTCTCCCTCATCCCGTCCCTCACCCCCACCCATCACCCCGCCCCCTCACCCCGCCCCTCACCCTGCAACCCTCACCCTGCAACCCCTCACGCTCTCCTCACCCCCTCACCCCTCTTACACAACCCACCTCACACCCTACCCCACCCCTACCTCTACCCCTATGCGTACACCAGGCACGTCAAACCGCGCCCGCACGAGCTACTCGCCCGCCTGGGGAGCCCGGCGCTCGTATGGCCACGGGCAACTTCCCCTCACTCCGCACACATTTCCCCTTCAAATCCACAAAGGGGTGTACATGCGCAAGCTGAAGCGGCGCGAGGCGGCGAGCAGTGGCTTCATGCGAAGAAATGTTTGCCAGATTTCTCCTACCAAGGAAACGAGAATTGTATTACGTTTATATTCTTCATTAATTATTACTACGTGTATACTTTCTTACTAAATTCTCCCTAGATCTTTGCTAAGTGACAGGAATATATTTGAGTGAAAAATTCTTTCCTTGTTTCTTTTTGTGCTGGTTTGTTAAATCATTTTGTTACTTATTTGAGCAATAATGTGAAATAAATTAACTAGTCTCTATAAGTTAACCATTCTCGTTTACGGATGGACAACGCTTTTAACAGACAAGAACATTTATCTATTGAACCCACTAGCATGAACGTAGAAAGTTCATGATTTTACGTACACTTAAGTAAACAGGATAACAAAATCAAAGTACTTTTGAATCTTTTATTTTTAATTTTACTCTGAATTGAAGATTTGAAATCGGACAAATGTATTATTTCATTTTAATGAATAATTTATTTGCCTTAAAGAGAGAAAGAGAATTAGTATAGCTATCTTTGTGCCAATAACTGTCAAGTAACTTCTCACAAAGACTGACGTGAGCCACGTATCCAGTGACTTACCGCCACTCTGCAGCATTTTGTTTGACCCTTTTAAATCTCGCGCCATTTCCTCTGGGCGCAGTGCCCGCGAGCTCTAGTAAGCTTGTTACCTTCCCTGCAACCATGACATGCCATGAGTACACTCCTCAAGCACCGCACCATATGCACCGCGCTACGGTGGCGCCAAAGCTCGTAAAAGGCATTTTGTCGTTGCTAATTCAATAGGTGACTACTAGAACCATTGAATACCGCAGGCAGTAATGGTTTACATAATATACAGGATATCAGGGGCCAGTTCAAATTTGGACCTCAACCGGTCAATATGTGTCGTGATGAAAATGTACTTTTAGGGCCTTTGTGTTTTCATCAATAGAAAGGTGTACAGTCGACCGGATTCGATCGCACAAGATGGAATCTATTCCTAAGAGTAAGTGGAAAGATAATATGTGTACTTAATTTGTTAATAAAATTATTTATATGATTTTGTTAATAAAAATAATTAAACTATCATCAAACTTTGCGTTTAAGCTAAAAAATAACTATGTAAACTATTGTGTGCCGCTCACCACCTCAGCCCACCCCAGCCCACCCCAGCCCACCCCAGCCCACCCCAGCCCACCCAGCCTACCCCAGCCCACCCCAGCCCCCCCCAGCCCACCCAGCCCAACCAAGCTCACCCAAGCCCACCCAGCCCACCCCAGCCCACCCAGCCCATTTCGCGCACACTCCCCAAGCCCTGAAATGCACCCCGCCACTCCGCCTCGCAACACTTCACTCTTACACTCCCCCCCACGTAGCTACCAGACGCTCCTCGCCACGTCACAACGCCTCGCCCCGCCCGTCCCGTCCTGCCCCGCCCCGCCCCGCCCCTCCCCCGCCCCTCCCCCGCCCCGCCCGCTCCGCCCCGCCCCGCCCACCAGAGTTCGCTTCACTCTGTTCTCCACTTCACACTTCACTGCTACGCTACGCTACCCCAGCACGCACTACCCACACCCACGTATCCAAAGGGGCATTGCTTTTTCCGGTCCTGCGACCTTCACCGGCACGTCCCTAGGGTTCGATTCTCGAGGGTGGCGGATGTTTGACTATTTGACTTGGTCGAATTCAGTCTCCATCTGGAGGAGAATACTGTCGGCCGGCTGATTGATTAGTTGTTTTCCGTGATATCTCCGATCAATACCAGACCAAAGCCGGAGAAGTAACCTATCAGAGGGCTCACGTACAAGGCGGGATAATTCTCTTCCTCCCCCCCCCCGGCGCCACAAAAACACATACACTTAATGCACTACCCTACCACGCCAGTCGGGAGCTTAGAGGTTAATCTGGCTGTGGCCCTTGCGTCCCTGGGGGAGGTAAGTGTAGGAGGAAATAACAATTGGAGGCGGCACCTACGGGAATAAAAACATTCACTACACTAAATAAACAAATCATCGTAGTTGACCAGCATGGATACATCAGTTAATTAATTCATTATTCTGTATCGAACCCGCCCACGCATCGCGCACCCCGTGCCACGTGTCCCAGCCACCACCTCAATCTCTCCCTCCTCCGTCCCTCCCTCCCACCCTCCCTCTCTTTCTTCCTTTCTCTCTCTCCCTCCCTCTCCCTCTCCCCCTCCTCTCTCCCTCTCCCTCACCCTCTCCCCTCTCTCTCCCACCTTCTTCCTCTCTCTCCCACCCTCTCCCTCTCTCTCCACCCTCTCCCTCTCTCTCTCCCTTCCTCTCCCTATGGAAAAATCCGTATCTTCGTAATTATACTTGTAGTAAGACGCAAAAAGTTTTTCTAACTTTCACATTTTCCGAAACGTAGACTTAAACAGTGAATATTGGACCTATATCATCTTTGTCAGGGAACTTCGGTCTTTTACTTATTTAGAATTTTAAAAACAAATTTCGAGCCGTTTTTTGAAGAAATTTTGAAAATATCACAGGGACTTCACGTAATGGACTCCCAAAATTTAAAGAATATTTTTAGAAATCTCTGAGTATAGAGGCGTAGTGATTTGTTATTGCAAATTCCCTCCCTGCTTGGAGGAATTAAAACCTTGTTCGGATGCTTGGCGTTATAAATATTACGTTAACATGCGTTTGTTTTGTGGCGAATGTGGAGCGCTGCTGTTCCCTCGGGAGGTCGGCGGGGCGTCAGTTCGCCCGCCGCTGCCCCCACGGGAGGGGGGGGAGGTGCGTGGTGGCAGTCGTTAAGTGCAGGGATCGCGCATGCCCCGCGCAATTAGCAACAGTGACGCGCGACACAACGGCCTGCAAAACGCGCAAGCGTTGCCTCCGTCCTCACCCTCCGCCTCATGGGGCCTGCACCCTTGCCCCTCACACACGCTGTCGCCCTCGCCCTTGCCCTCACACTCATCTTTGTCTTTACTTCCGCCCTACCCTCTCCTTCGCCCTCCCCCTCGCAGTGTCACCTTTACTCTCTCACTCGCTCTCGCCCTTGGCAACGCTTTCGCCCTCTCTCTCATCGTTGTCCTCACCTCCGCCCTCGCCCTCTCCTTCGCCTTCCCTCTCG
This sequence comes from Acheta domesticus, assembly GCA_031308135.1. Classification (NCBI taxonomy): domain Eukaryota; kingdom Metazoa; phylum Arthropoda; class Insecta; order Orthoptera; family Gryllidae; genus Acheta; species Acheta domesticus. The sequence continues at coordinate 4,108,879 of JAHLJT010003656.1, read as the reverse complement.
TAGAGCTACCCTTGCCCTTGCACGCGCTCTCGCCCTAGCCTACGCTGTCAGTGCTTCGGCATCTTCCTCACTCTTACCCTCGCTCGCATCTTTGCCCTCACCTCCACTCTCACCCTCTCCTTCGCCCTTGTCCTTGCCCTCGCACTCGCACGCGCTTTTGTCCTCCGTCCAGCCTTTGGCCCTCGCTTCGCCCTCGCTTCGCCCTCGCCTTCGCCCTCGCTTCGCTCTCATCTTCTTCCCCACCTCCGCCCGTTCTCCTTGTGAGTGTCGAACATCCGTCGAAGCTCATTCTCTCAACCCAGGTCAATTACGGAAAAGCTATCCTGTGGTATATCGCAAATTCGCGCTTGGACAATGTGCATTTCTCTCTGCTTTCTCAGCAATAAAAACTGCATAGCGCTTTCTAGAATGTAACTATTTTACATTATCTTTTATTCATTAATATACATCACTCGATGTTACAGTTTTAAATGATCCTAATTTTGAAAAGAGGAGAACCTTGTAATATTTATGAATTGCATAATTCCTCTCTAATCACCTTCAATATTTGATTACCTGGTATTGGAATTGAATGTTTCATTTCTTCGTGTACTGAAGTGGAATAATCTTTGTATTGTTTCCTATTATTTTTTAAATTATACATTTCATATTCCACCTTTTTCATGAATCAACCATTGGTCTCCTATTACAGTATGTTACATCTTGATATTATATCTCTCTTTGTTACGAACTTTTTTTAAATTTTTCACGTAGAAACTTTGATTTATTTATACTGATTACATGTAATGGCATAAATCCTTCTCGTGTTAAATGATGTTAAATTTGATTCCATTAATTTAGTACGTTCAAATATCAGTAAAAACGTATGTCGTTTGGTGGAGAAGTATAATCAAGTTAAGGTAAAAACCTCGTATTTATATGCTGTTTAGGTTTGCTTCTAAAATATACTTTTCCGTGATATTTCGAGGATATTTGCAGTTGTATCTGAGTTGTTATTTATTTGTGGTAATAGTTTTGCACTTAACGACGTAATTTTTAATAAACATTTCTCCAGAAAGCTTTTTCAGAGTAAAATATTTCAATGTTATCAATCGTTCTTTAATATTTTATGTGCTCTTGACTTCATTTTTATTCTTGGAATACTTATCAGATTCTTACAATAAAAAAATTACTAAAACTCTGAGTTTACTATTCTTTATTTCGTAGAAAATGTTTTACAACAACAATTTGCAAAAACGTGATTTTGGAAGAAAAACTTATGAAATCCACCTTCACATTAAAAGTACGTTTTACCTCATTATTTGAGATATTTCATTATTAATTTAGCAATAAATTAGTGGTCTTGATAGAACAGAGGGCTATCCCTGATGTTTTGTGAAAGTGAGTTTTTTACCATTAAAGTAAGTTAAAAACCATTCTTTTAGTGTAATATTCTATTAATCAAGTTTTGACTCATACGCAAGGGCACTGTGTTTAAAAGTGCACTGAGTTATATTATGAAAGTTTCAGTAAAACCAGCAATCTCAGAACTAGGTCAATGTGGGATAGCCCTTGGTTTACTGAGCCCTTCAATTGATATGCTTTGAAAATCATTTTTAAACTTTACTTTTTTCAAGTCTTTTTATTTCACGCTCAAAGTATTAACCTAATTTTCCTTAAAATATGCTACATTTGATCTTTCCGAATTCTGTTTGCAATTTACAGACCCTCTTCCCTTTTCTCTAACGCAATAAACAGCTGCGCCGCGACAATACAAATAAAAAGCAAAGGCCATCTTCGGGGAATCGAGAATAAAAACGGACGGTTCGACGTTTCGTTTCCGCGGGACCCGCCCAGGACATTCGCGAGCGGAGCCTGTAATATGAATATTACATCGCGGTCCGCGTGTGTGCCGGCGCGCGCGCGGTTCGCGTGCGGCTAACGGAGTGTATCGGCTGCTCCCCTGCCTCCGCGGGTCGGCTCGGCTCGGCGCGGGACGGGGTCGGGACGGGACGGGACGGACTCTGCTATATCGCCCCGTAGGGAATGCATACTAAGCGAAACGCGGGCATGAGAGGGGGGCTGTCTATATATATACACGCACCGCTGCCGCGGCCGAGATAAGATAAAACTTCATATCCGACCGCCCCAGCGTGCCGCCTCGCCCTCCCCGCGCTCTTTATTCTCGGCGTCTGGCTTCGCGAAGGCGTCGCGACGGCGCGACCGGGGCCACGGATGCTGAGGGCGCGGAGTGGTGGGGGATAGAGAAGTGGGTGGCATAAAGCGGGAGCGTAGGAGGAGACCGTCGCCCGAACGTAAAAAGAAATCTTTTTGATGTAAATAAACACCCGCTTAATCCCAAAGAACGGCAAAGAACCTATCTGAAAGCAAGTTACGTCCGCGATCATAGCAGTGGACATTAAGTGGACGTTAGAGAAGCCTTGGGTACATTTTAGCTTTGCTCTTAAATGTTTCAGTCGATGGGTCAGGATCACAGAGCTAGAGAATAATTCAGGACACACCTTTTAATTATTGCTACGTGACCAATCTCATAGTGATGTTCACGCGAGGCGTGCACGAGGTCACTCAGATGGCCGCCGAAGCGTGAACGGCACCACCTGGTGGGAGAGTGCCGCACTGACGCAGCCGACAGATGCCTAGGAATAAACACTACCCGGGTTCGGGGAGTTGCGAGTGCGTGTGATTGGGAACGTGGGTAGTGAGCCGTGCAGTTTCGTAGGTGATGGATGTCGGTCCGTTCTCGTGCGCTCTGATATGTAAGATGGCTGCTGGGATGGCGCACTAATTGGTGCAAACTAGTAGTGATATACCGTTGTTCCTAAACGCCTGAATGCTGAGGACAGTAAAACATGAAGGAATGTGCGGCGCCATATAACCTGGTGGATAATTTCGCACAGTTGGTTGAACTCTCGTGCCCGACGCCATGCAAGTGCACGTGAAGTTACTTGTTGAAATAACTACATTTACTAATGAAGAGATATTAGAAGTTGGAACTTGTCGCCAACCATTGTTGCATCATAATAAAGACAAAATGAAGTTGTTCTACGGTATAGTAAAATTGTCGGAATAGTAAAATTGCATTGGATAAAAATCTGTGGTATTTCTCCTTTCCGATTATATTTTGAAGGAAAATGATAATTTATCAGGAAAATGTAGAGTACTCCGGTGCTTTGGATTTTCGTTGTAACACAGTGTATGAAATCTGAGAAAGTTTATTAATTTTATGTACCTATAGCTGAGGTCATAATATTCCTGATTGCAATGATGTACATAAGAACATTTAATTTACGTTTCACCAAGTATTATAAAGAATGTTGATTTTGTTTAGATCAAAGCTAAGCTAGCATTTAAAATTAGTGATCAAAAATTAAAATGCTTTACCAGTGTTATTTAGTTTTAAAGGTGACTTTTGATAAGAAAGCATTTTCATACATGTTTTCATTACTCCTAGGAAACTTTTCTGGTGATGCTATAACATTTCACAAACTTGGCATTGAGAATTAAGACACAAAGAGAATGTCAATTTCAGAGTGTTTCAATTATCGAAGCATTGCTGTTTTTATTTTATGTACTATTTTTGCCTTATTAAATGATGATTTGCTTACTGTATGTAGCACTTCCTTTTTACTGTGGTTCCCAAACATTTCATTGAAAGAGTACCGAACCCATTCAATACTAGAAATAGAATATTGATAAAACTATACTAGAAATGAGAGTAAGGCATCAGCTACAATTCTGAATGAAACCGCTCTTTATTTCATTGTAAGAAACGATCGATTATGAGTTTTAGTATCAAGAAATTTTAACTTTTAAAACAATTATTTAAAGAAGGGTGGAATTTACGAAAAATTTATGCTAATTTAAATTAACTGGCTATCAAATGTTCTCCACGTGCTGCCAGCCATCAAGAAACTTCACGCACACAGCGCGTGTTGTCGGTGCGTCGCCGGCGGTGCACGAGTGGGCGGGTCTATATGCAAACGGGTCTTGGGACGAAGCGGCGTTGCGACACGTCGTCGAGGAAGACGCGGCGCTCTAACCCGCGACCCGCGCCCTCTCACCCGGCGCGACCAGGGAGAAACTCGGTGCCCCGCCTCCGAAGGCGCGTCGCGAACGAAGTGCGCCACGCCGGGCGAACATCGCGCGTTATTGCTTGCGAGACGAGCGACGGGAGGGAGTTCGGAAAGTGTCGAAAGCTCTCGAGGTGAGTTTGAGACTTGGGCGTCGCAGCCTGGGGGCTGCCGTGGTCGTGTGCTGCAGTTTGTCAGGGCCACGAGGCGTCTGACGCTCGTTTTAGCCCTGAAGGAGGCCACGACCAACGTTTGCAATGCTTAGACGCCTACAGTCTGTTCGGCGTAAGAATGATATTGATGTATACAAATGTTTTTCAGTATATCTCCTAATTGGTTGCTTTAGTGTACGGAAGCTCACAAATGTATAATGTATTTACATACAATGTGTACGTTTTGCTTCTAAGAGATAGCTATTGTCGACGTCAATTTACTCTTTACATGAAATTTTCCAAGTTAAAGAAGCTTACAGTGAGTGAAATGGTCGTTGTGTCGTGAATGTGGTTACAGAATACGTTGAAAATCATGTGTAATACACTATTTCAACCGAGGGCGTTGAGTAATAGCAGGGCATATCGTAGATATCTCATGCTGGTGGTTCGATGCAAACCGGTTTATCAGGAATTAACAAAAATGGCGAACCGTTGGTACGAGTCCGTTGGACACCGTAGATTTTTAATCAGTTAATTTTGCTTAGTGCGGCAAGATCGGCTTATGACCGTCAGTGATAAGCGTCAGTGACGCAGTTTCTGACAATTCGGAGTCGTATGTGCCTTTGAATGGACTGGAACGATCTGACAAGAATGGAATGGAATATACTGGAATGTTTGGCCAATAAGGACAGTGAACGCGCAAAAATCGTGGATAAATATCGAGTTGTTTTGTTTACACGTTGATCGTTCTTAGGCTGTTCAAAGCTTAGGCCGCAGAGAAATATTTGTCAAAGCCTGTCAATCATTCGTACTGATTATTCTGTACTGGCTTTATTAGCAATATTTTACAATTTTGACAGTTTAAATACAATCAGTAATCCTCGCATTTAAAAATCTGGCAATTTTCATCTTGCTATCATCTCACACTCTCCATATATTTCTATGCTTCATCACATCCAGTTCATACCAGACAATGAAGCGACGACTGATTTCAATTGATCGGTTGCAATTGGGGAATAAAAACGAAAGTGATGAGCAAATGGCCAAGCCGAAATTAATAGAATGAGCTTATGAGCATTCATTCTATTAGTTTTAGGACTATTAATACTGAATGATTATTCTTTAAAACCGGTTAATGAGAGCAAGTGGTAACACATTTAATGCCAAAGAGTAGAAAAGTAGAAAGCTCAAAAGAATTTCTAAAGAAAACCTAATTGTTGTAAATATATATTGATAAACTATTCCTCTTAAGGGGCTCTTCAATTAAAATAGAAATAATTATTTATTTTACCAAAATATCGACTAAATCATGTTGTTCGTTATCTGGCTCTACTAAGCGTCAGTCGCAAATTCTCAACCACTACATTCAATATCACATCAAGTATTAAATGCTTATCGGAAAAGAAATGAAAATTATGTTTTGTATTCCATGTTCCTTTTTGTTTTATTGGCCATTACTTGCCATTGATGGCGATGGTATTCAACTTTGTAAGACTGTATTAAATTATTATTTTTCTTTTCGGTCTGTAAATTTAAAACATTTGTCAGACACTATTTGGTCTTTATTTTAGAAACATGAAATTGTTTATTGGATCGCAGTTTTTCATACAATACAATGTGATTTGCAATATACTAAATAAGTTAAACATAAGTAGCATCATTTCGGAACTGATTATTTCCATCTTCAGGCTGGAGTTAAAATGTCAAAACAAATAAATACAATATTTTATGCAATGATCAGAATTAAACAGAAAACATACGTAACACAAGTCACTACATAGAACGAAAACTTGATAAAAAAATCACAACCACTTTCGCACGCTATCGCACCAAGTATCTTCATGCTTATTGAAAAGACATGAAATTATGTTTCGTGTTCCGTGTTCCTTTTCGTTTTATTAGCCATTACTTGCCACTTGATGGCGGGGCGTTTTATTCGCGGGTGCGTCGGCAGTGAAAGCCCCACGCTGGGCGCCAAGTGGCGAGTCTGATTACGCCTCCGTCCGCTGCGGCGCGGCGCGGCGCGGCGTGCGCCTCGGCTACCTGATGGAGCGCCGCCTGCTCGCTAGCTTTATGCGCGCGCGTAATGTTTCAATATCACCGAATGAGCGTCTCGCTCATAAACCTGTTTTAGATATCAGGCGCGGCATTCAGCGCAAGTTGCACAGTGAAAGAAGTTGGGCGCAAACAAGGCCATTAACCGCCGCGCCCTGCTTGTTGCGCGGCCGCGACGTTTGTTTGCCGATATTGGAAGACGCGCGCGCGCTAACAGCAGAGAGGGGAGGGGCGGGGAGGGACGGAGAGGGGCGGGGGCGGGCGGGGTTGTGGTGTGGGGGGCGTCGGACGTGGGATGGAAACGGAAAGCGGTCTGCAGGGCGAGCAGCCGCGGCGCCGGACAGGGGCGTCGGGCGGCGCTGGACGCGTGATAGCCAGGGTGGGTGTTCCAGCGACGGATGAGGCGTCGGGCAACCGTGCACTGGGAGGCTGCTGATTGGCAGGCAGTGGCGGGCGGGTGTGGGCGAGTGGGGTGGTCGTGGTCGATCGGGATGTGCGGGGGGCGGGCAGTGGGTGCACTGGGCGGACCAGGTGGCGGCGTGCAGACGGCGTGCAGGCGGTGGCGGGACAGTGGCTGGAGAGGGTGGCGAGGGAGGGGGGGCGGGAGGGTGCTGGAGGGTGCTCGGACGGTAGAGGGCGGTGGCGGGCTGCGAATGCACGCGGCGGGGAGCGGCGGGCGCCTTTGAAGGCGAACGTGATTTCATGAGCCATTTGCAAAGAGGAGCGAGTAATTTGGAAGTTCGTTATGGAGTGAGTCGCTTGCCCCGCTCCCAGGTACAAGCCGCGCCAGCTGAAGGAGGACCGTGAAGTGTTAGGGGAGAGGGAGAGGGGCGAGGTGCACTGTGGGTCACTTCCTCTCCACTCTCTGCAGCCGCCGCAGCGCTTAAAGGCAAATGAATATATTTTATTAAGGTAATTAACTTGTAATACGATAATTAGCTCAGCCTTCTCCCTTTCGCACTGTTTCTCTCTAGCTCGTTGATTACTTTTATGACTTTTGCTCGCGCTCTTTTTCTCTCTCCTGATCCTCTTTCGCTCTGTTTCTCCCTCTCGAAATTTGCTTCTCCCTCTGTCTCGGTCTTTCCCACTTTCTTGCATTCACTTATAACGCTGGTTCATTTGGTAAAGTAGCAAATAAAATAATGAATTAGTAACTAAAATATTCTATTACTGAAAAAATATCCTTTAGTGGTTTGCAGTTAGACAGCCCTGCTTTGTCGGGAATTTTCATCTCATATTTCCTTTTTTTACAACCTGTCTTTCACTCGTGTATATTTTTGTAATCTATTTATTAAAATATGAATTAAATAACTACAATCTACGTCCCCCTCCTACATTTAAGATTTACTCTACTTCGAGGATGTATTTCATAGATAAGGCTACCTATTACAGATTATTATCATAGCACTCGTTCTGATCTGAACTACAGTGCACCAGAAAAGTGTCTTCGCACTGAGCCCAGTCAGGGGCTGCCCCCGCCGCCGCGCCTGCTCTTGACTGCGTCGCCGGGCGCAGCTTTATGACTAGACACCGGAAAATATGTAGCATTAAACGTCAAAATATGAACATAAATATGTAATGAAAAACAGTAAGAATATGTAATAAATACGTAAAAGTCGATATTAATATGTAATATTAAAATTCTCTAATTAAAAACCAATTACATAGCAAAAATCACAATTGGAAAAACTGCTCACCTTACATCACACAGCTTTCTCGTCAGTAGTAAAAGCTTAATATATTGTAATCCCGGACCGTAGTTTAGCAGCCAGACTAATCGCAATAGAAGCCATCGCACAAACTGGCGAGATCTACGACCAGGAAACATACACGGTAGCATCTTCATCGAAGTGTTACACGTCGGCGATCGCAATTTTTTCTCGGAAATTGAGGGTCAATTTTTTCTCGGAAAACGCTGGTGCCAATAATATTTTGGACACGTAGATTTCCCCAATAATGTAGGAAAAATGTTTAATTAAAAAAACAACATCTTTTCATAAAAATGGAATTATATTGAAGAAATTGATTAAAATAAGAAAATATGTTGTGAAAACGGCAAAATATGTAAAATATGTAATATAGTACGAAATATGTAAAAAATTACGTAACGAAAAACTTCGGTATTGTGTTAGGAGGGCTATGATTCGCCATGATTACAATGTTGAGCACGGTAAGTAGAAAGACAAAAATATGTAATTACATAAAAATCCGGTCTCTACTCATGACGCTACCTCCACCTCGTCGCCTCCTCCCGTTGCTTCTGCACCTTCCTGCCCGGGGCAGTCACAGCCTGGTGCTTGTAATACCAACACATTTTTTTATTGGTAGCTCTCTTATCAGCATGGTGCCACTGGGGAACCTTTCCTGGGACACTGTATTTTCCATTGAAAATTATCTTGCATTAGATATATTCCGATTTAAATACAGTGGCGCTTGAAGGTCTCGAGCTGACTGGAGGGTGGGACAACTGTCATCCAATCAGGGACCCTTGTTACGACTTAAAGTTTAAAAAAATTGTCGATTGGATGACTATGTCCCCCTCTCCTTCCAGCTCATGATCAAGTGCCTCTGTGTTTAAATAGAATTATAAATATTTGATATGCTTAGGGTCAAAATAAATTATTTTGCGATTAGTGAAGATAATATTCAGTGTTAGAAGTAAAATGTTACTAAGATAAATAATGAAGTATAAGAATATTGTCATTGCATTAATTGGAAACTTAATTCCTATATTTGCCAATATTAATTTACAAGTATTCACAAATACATCAAAAAATATCGACTTAGGACACTTCGTATTGTCAGTGGCAAACAGAAAAAAATGCATTGGACACATAATTTCGTCTGCAGGCAATAAATAACACCTGTCTCCATAACTTTTGAACTGTGATTTAATTTTACACGTCTCGCGGAAGCGGTAGCCAGGAAACCAAAGTTGCTCTCTGCTCTGCACTCGCGGGAAATATTGCTCGCATTGCGTTGCCTCATATTTCACGCCTCTGTGCACACAGCGCCTCTCTGCCGGCGGCGCCGCCCTGGGTTTTCCCCATTGGAAGCCACCTTGGACAGATGACGCGGCGCTCACAGGCACCACAGGGTCCAATCTCTATCCAGAGGACGACATAGGACACGCGACTAGACACCTTTAGTCGAACTTGATGTTCAGTGTCTATGGGAGAAAGTTGAATAAAATCCAGACGCTGTTGAAGTTTTCTAAACTCAGCGATAGCTGAGGTCAAAAATAAAAGTTTTATTTGCGATATCGACCGAGTGTCGTTACACACTTTTCATAATACCACCTATAAAGACATGTGGCAGTGAGTGGATTCCTTCACAAAGGGAACGATGAGGGTTAAAAACCCAAACCTGTATCTTTTTCCCTTTGCAAAATGTTTTTATTACAAATGAGCTAATATTTTCTTAAAATTTTTTGCCAACAACGCTCGTTTCCATCTCTGATAATTTAACTTGCATTTTGGGTTAGAGTGGAGACCCCCCCCCCCCCCCCCCAAAATTTAAGATAATGTGCACAAAATACACTTTCTCTTCTTAACTATGTCCGCGAAGTTTTAGCTGTATTTTACCGTTTAAATAAATAAATAAGGCGAGCAGTCCGTCACTGGCTTATTAGGGTATTGGTCCGATACTGCGCCTGACAATGAAGCCTGGCCCCATTGACGCCAGCAACCGCGATATCAGCAGCATCGGCTGGCTGTGAGGTACCTCATGCCGGTATGTGATTGTGTGTGTGTATGTGCGAGAGAGAGAGAACGAGACAAAGAGGAAAACGA
>JAHLJT010003656.1:4086283-4097811 GCA_031308135.1 Acheta domesticus | reverse complement strand
CACGCGCTTTTGTCCTCCGTCCAGCCTTTGGCCCTCGCTTCGCCCTCGCTTCGGCCCTCGCCTTCGCCTTGCCATCTCCCTTCATCTTCTTCCCCACCTCCGCCGCCCGTTTCTCCTTGTGAGTGTCGAACATCCGTCTCAGCTCATTCTCTCAACCCAGGTCATTACGGAAAAGCTATCCTGTGGTATATCGCAAATTCGCGCTTGGACAATGTGCATTTCTCTCTGCTTTCTCAGCAATAAAAACTGCATAGCGCTTTCTAGAATGTAACTATTTTACATTTCTTTTTATTCATTAATATACATCACTCGATGTTACAGTTTAAATGATCCTAATTTGAAAAGAGGGAACCTTATATATATGAATTGCATAATTCCTCTCTAATCACCTTCAATATTTGATTACCTGGTATTGGAATTGAATGTTTCATTTCTTCGTGTACTGAAGTGGAATAATCTTTGTATTGTTTCCTTTAATTTTTTTAAATTATACATTTCATATTCCACCTTTTTCATGAATCAAACCATTGTTCTCCTATTACAGTATGTTACATCTTGATATTATATCTCTCTTTGTTACGTACTTTTTTTAAATTTTTCACGTAGAAACTTTGATTTATTTATACTGATTACATGTAATGGCATAAATCCTTCTCGTGTTAATGATGTTGAATTTGATTCCATTAATTTAGTACGTCGATATCAGTAAAAACGTTTGTATGTCGTTTGGGGGAGAAGTATAATCATCAAGTTAAGGTAAAAACCTCGTATTTATATGCTGTTTAGGTTTTCTTCTAAAATATACTTTCCGTGATATTTGGACGATATTTGCAGTTGTATCTGAGTTTGTTATTTATTTGTGGTAATAGTTTTGCGCTTAACGACGTAATTTTTAATAAACATTTCTCCAGAAAGCTTTTTCAGAGTAAAATATTTCAATGATAGCAATCGTTCTTTAATATTTTATGTGATCTTGACTTTATTTTTATTCTTGGAATACTTATCAGATTCTTACAATAAAAAAAATTACTAACCTCTGAGCTTACTATCTTTATTCCGTAGAAAATGTTTTACAAACAACAATTTGCAAAAACGTGATTTTGGAAGAAAAACTTATGAAATCTACCTTCACATTAAAAGAAGTTTTACCTCATTATTTGAGATATTTCATTATTAATTTAGCAATAAATTGGTGGTCTCGATAGAACAAAGGGCTATCCCTGATGTTTTTATGAAACTGAGTTTTACTACATTGAAAGTAAGTTTAAAATCATTCTTTTAGTGTATTATTCTATTAATCAAGTTTTGACTCATACGCAAGGACACTGGTTATATTATAAGTTTCAGTAAAACAGCAATCTCAGAACTAAGGTCAATGTGGGATAGCCCTTGGTTTACTGAGCCTTGAATTGATATGCTTTGAAAATCATTTTAAACTTACTTTTCAAGTCGTTTTATTTCACGCTCAAAGTATTAACCTAATTTTCCTTAAAATATGCTACATTTGATCTTTCCGAATTCTGTTTGCAATTTACAGACCCTCTTCCCTTTTCTCTAACGCATAAACAGCTGCGCCGCGACATACAAAATAAAAAGCAAAGGCCATCTCGGGGAATCGAAATAAAAAACGGACGGTTCGACGTTTCGTTTCGCGGCACCCGCCCAGGACATTCGCGAGCGGAGCCTGTAATATGAATATTACATCGCGTCCGCGTGTGTGCCGGCGCGCGCGCGGTTCGCGTGCGGCTAACGGAGTGTATCGGCTGCTCCCCTGCCTCCGCGGGTCGGCTCGGCTCGGCGCGGGACGGGGTCGGGACGGACGGGACGGACTCTGCTATATCGCCCGTAGGGAATGCATACTAAGCGAAACGCGGCCATGAGAGGGGGGGGCTGTCTATATATATACACGCACCGCTGCCGCGGCCGAGATAAGATAAAACTTCATATCCGACCGCCCCAGCGTGCCGCCTCGCCCTCCCCGCGCTCTTTATTCTCGGCGTCTGGCTTCGCGAAGGCGTCGCGACGGCGCAAACCGGGCCACGATGCAGAGGGCGCGGAGTGGTGGGGGATAGAGAAGTGGGTGGCATAAAGCGGGAGCGTAGGAGGAGACCGTCGCCGAACGTAAAAAGAAATCTATTGGTGTAAAATAAACACCCTTTAATCCCACCGGCAAAGAACCTATCTGAAAGCAAGTGGATCCGCGATCATAGCAGTGGACATTAAGTGGACGTTAGAGAAGCCTTGGGTACATTTTAGCTTGCTCTTAAATGTTTCAGTCGATGGGTCAGGATCACAGAGCTAGAGAATAATTCAGGACACACCTTTTAATTATTGCTACGTGACCAATCTCATAGTGATGTTCACGCGAACGTGCACGATGAACGGCACCACCTGGTGGGAGAGCGCCGCACTGACGCATCCGACAGATGCCTAGGATAAACACTACCCGGGTTCGGGGAGTTGCGAGTGCGTGTGATGGGAACGTGGGTAGTGAGCGTGCAGTTTCGTAGGTGATGGATGTCGGTCCGTTCTCGTGCGCTCTGATATGTAAGATGGCTGCTGGGATGGCGCACTAATTTGTGCAAACTAGTAGTGATATACCGTTGTTCCTAAACGCCTGAATGCTGAGGACAGTAAAACATGAAAGTATGTTGCGGCGCCATATAACCTGGTGGATAATTTCGCACAGTTGGTTGAACTCTCGTGCCCGACGCCATGCAAGTGCACGTGAAGTTACTTGTTGAAATAACTACATTACTAATGAAGAGATATTAGAAGTTGGAACTTGTCGCCAACCATTGTTGCATCATGATAAAGACAAAATTAAGTTGTTCTACGGTATAGTAAATTTTGTCGGAATAGTAAAATTGCAATTGGATTAAAATCTGTGGTATTTCTCCTTTCTGATTATATTTGGAAGGAAAATGATAATTTATCAGGAAAATGTAGAGTACTTCGGGTGCTTTGAATTTTCGTTGTAAACAGTGTATGAAATCTGAGAAAAGTTTATTAATTTATATACCTATAGCTGAGATCATAATATTCCTAACTGCAATGATGTACATAAAAACATTTAATTTACGTTTCACCAAGTATGATAAAGAAAGTTGATTTTGTTTAGATCGAAGCCAAGCTAGCATTTAAAATTAGTGATCAAAAACTAAATGCTTTACCAGTGTTAGTTAGTTTTAAAGGTGACTTTTGATAAGAAAGCATTTTTCATACATGTTTTCATACTTCTAGGAAACTTTTCTAGTGATGCTATAACATTTCACAAACTTGGCATTGAGAATTAAGACCCAAAGAGAATGTCAATTTCAGATTGTTTCAATTATCGAAGCATTGCTGTTTTATTTTGTGTACTATTTTTGCCTTATTAAATAATGATTTGCTTGCTGTATATAGCACTTCCTTTTACTGTGGTTCCAAACATTTCACTGAAAGAGTACCGAACCCATTCAATACTAGAAATAGAATATTGATAAAACTATACTAGAAATGAGAGTAAGGCATCAGCTACAATTCTGAATGAAACCGACTCTTTATTTCATTGTAAGAAACGATCGATTATGAGTTTTAGTATCAAGAAATTTTAACTTTGTAAAACATTATTTAAATGAAGGGTGGGAACTTACGAAAAATTTAAACTAATTAAATAACTGGCTATCAAATGTTCTCCACGTGCTGCAGCCATAAAGAAACTTCACGCACACAGGCGCGTGTTGTCGGTGTGTCGCCGGCGGTGCACGAGTGGGCGGGTCTATAGGCAAACGGGTCTTGGGGCGCAGCGGCGTTGCGACACGTCGTCGAGGAAGACGCGGCGCTCGAACCCGCGACCCGCGCCCTCTCACCCGGCGCGGCCAGGGAGAAACTCGGCGCCCCGCCTCCGAAGGCGCGTCGCGAACGAAGTGCGCCACGCCGGGCGAACATCGCGCGTTATTGCTTGCGAGACGAGCGACGGGGGAAGGGAGTTCGGAAAGTGTCGAAAGCGCTCGAGGCGAGTTTGAGAAGCGTCTGACGCTCGTTTTAGCCCTGAAGGAGGCCACGACCAACGTTGCAAGTCAGCCTGTAATGCTTAGTCGCCTACAGTCTGTTCGGCGTAAGAATGATATTGATGTATACAAATGTTTTTCAGTATATCTCCTAATTGGTTGCTTTAGTGTACGGAAGCTCACAAATGTATAATGTATTTACATACAATGTGTACGTTTTGCTTCTGAGAGATAGTTATTGTCGACGTCAATTTACTCTTTACATGAAATTTTCCAAGTTAAAGAAGCTTACAGTGAGTGAAATGGTCGTTGTGTCGTGAATGTGGTTACAGAATTACGTTGAAAACCATGTGTAATACACTATTTCAACCGAGGGCGTTGAGTAATAGTATCGTAGATATCTCATGCTGGTGGTTCGATGCAAACCGGTTTATCAGGAATTAACAAAAATGGCGAACCGTACGAGTCCGTTGGACACCGTAGATTTTAATCAGTTAATTTTGCTTAGTGCGGCAAGATCGGCTTATGACCGTCAGTGATAAGCGTCAGTGACGCAGTTTCTGACAATTCGGAGTCATATATGCCTTTTAATGGACTGGAAACGATCTGACTAGAATGGAATGGAATATACTGGAATGTTTGGCCAATAAGGACAGTGAACGCGCAAAATCGTGGATAAATATCGAGTTGTTTTGTTTACACGTTGATCGTTCTTAGGCTGTTCAAAGCTTAGGCCGCAGAGAATATTGTCGTAAGCCTGTCAATCAATCGTACTGATTATTCTGTACTGGCTTTATTAGCGATATTTTACAATTTTGACAGTTTAAATACAATCAGTAATCCTCGCATTTAAAAATCTGGCAATTTTCATCTTGCTATCATCTCACACTCTTCATATACTTCCATGCTTCAACACATTCAGTTCATACCAACAATGAAGCGACGACTGATTTCAATTGATCGGTTGCAATTGGGGAATAAAAACGAAGTGATGAGCAAATGGCCAAGCCGAAATTAATAGAATGAGCTTATGAGCATTCATTCTATTAGTTTTAGGACTATTAATACTGAATGATTATTCTTTAAAACCGGTTAATGAGAGCAAGTGGTAACACATTTATGCCAAGAGTAGAAAAGTAGAAAGCTCAAAAGAATTTCTAAACGAAACCTTATTGTTGTAAATATATTGATAAACTATTTCTCTTAAGGGGCTCTTCAATTAAAATTAAAATAATTATTTATTTATTTTACCAAAATGTGACTAAAATCATATTTGTTCGTTATCTGGCTCTACTAAGCGTCAGTCGCAAATTCTCAACCACTACATACGCATCACATCAAGTATTTAATTCTTATGGAAAAGAAATGAAATTATGTTTTGTATTCCATGTTCCTTTTTGTTTTATTGGCCATTACTTGCCATTGATGGCATGATGGTTTTTCAGCTTTGTCAGACTGTATTAAATTATTATTTTTCTTTTAGGTCTAGATTTAACACATTTGTCAGACACTATTTGGTCTTTATTTTAGAAACATGAAATTGTTTATTGGATCGCAGTTATTCATACAATACAATGTGATTGCAATATACTAAAATAAGTTAAACATACGTAGCATCATTTCGGAATGATTATTTCCATCTTCAGGCTGGAGTTAAAATGTCAAAACAAATAAATACAATATTTTATGAAATAATCAGAATTAAACAGAAAACATACGTAACACAAGTCACTACATAGAACGAAACTTGATAAAAAAATCTCTACCACTTCACACGCTATCGCACCAAGTATTTCATGCTTATTGAAAAGACATGAAATTATGTTTCGTGTCCGTGTTCCTTTTCGTTTTATTAGCCATTACTTGCCTCTTGATGGCGGGGCGGTTTATATTCGCGGGTGCGTCGGCAGTGAAAGCCCCACGCTGGGCGCCAAGTGGCGAGTCTGATTACGCCTCCGTCCGCTGCGGCGCGCGCGGCGCGGCGCGGCGTGCGCCTCGGCTACCTGATGGAGCGCCGCCTGCTCGCTAGCTTTATGCGCGCGCGTAATGTTTCAATATCACCGAATGAGCGTCTCGCTCATAAACCTGTTTTAGATATCAGGCGCGGCATTCAGCGCAAGTTGCACAGTGAAAGAAGTTGGGCGTCAAACAAGGGCCATTAACCGCCGCGCCTGCTTGTTGCGCGGCCGCGACGTTTGTTTGCCGATATTGGAAGACGCGCGCGCGCTAACAGCAGAGAGGGGAGGGGCGGGGAGGGACGGGGAGGGGCGGGGCGGGGCCTGGGGGTGTGTGTGGGGCGTCGTGGGAGGAAACGGAAAGCGAGCTGTGCAGGGCGAGCAGCGCGGCGCCGGACAGTGGCGTCGGGCGCGCTGGACGGTGATAGCCAGGGTGGTGTCAGCGACGGATGAGGCGTCGGGCAACGTGCACTGGAGGCTGCTGATTGGCAGCAGCAGTGGCGGGCGGGTGTGGGCGAGTGGGGTGGTCGTGGTCGATCGGGATGTGCGAGGGCGGGCAGTGGTGCACTGGGGCGGACAGATGGCGGCGTGCAGGCGGTGGCGTGGCAGTGGCTGGAGAGGGCGGGAGGGGGCGGGAAGGGGCGGGAGGGTGTTGGTACGGTAGAGGGAGGGCGTGCGAATGCGCGCGGCGGGAGCGTCGGGCGCCTTTGAAGGCGAACGTGATTTCATGAGTCATTTGCAAGAGGAGCGCGTGAATTTGGGAAGTTCGTTATGGAGTGAGTCGCTTGCCCCGCTCCCAGGTACAAGCCGCGCCAGCCGAAGGAGGACCGTGAGTGTTAGGGGGGAGAGGGAGAGGGGCGAGGTGCACTGTGGGTCACTTCCTCTCCACTCTGCAGCCGCCGCAGCGCTTAAAGCAATTGAATATATTTTATTAAGGTAATTAACTTGTAATACGATAATTAACTCAGCCTTCTCCCTTTCGCACTGTTTCTCTCTAGCTCGTTGATTACTTTTATGACTTTTGCTCGCGCTCTTTTTCTCTCTCCTGATCCTCTTTCGCTCTGTTTTTCCCTCTCGAAATTTGCTTCTCCTCTCTCTCTCTCGGTCTTTCCCACTTTCTTGATTCACTTATAACGCTGGTTTATTTGGTAAAGTAGCAAATAAAAATAATGAATTAGTAACTAAAATATTCTATTGCTGAAAAAATATCCGTTAGTGGTTTGCAGTTAGACAGCCCTGCTTTGTCGGGAATTTTCATCTCATATTTCCTTTTTTACAACCTGTCTTTCACTCGTGTATATTTTTGTAATCTATTTATTAAAATATGAATTAAATAACTACAATCTACGTCCCCCTCCTACATTTAAGATTTACTCTACTTCGAGGATGTATTTCATAGATAAGGCTACCTATTACAGATTATTATCATAGCACTCGTTCTGATCTGAACTACAGTGCACCAGAAAAGTGTCTTCGCACTGAGGCCAGTCAGGGGCTGCCCCCGCCGCCGCGCCTGCTCTTGACTGCGTCGCCGGGCGCAGCTTTATGACTAGACACCGGAAAAATATGTAGCATTAAACGTCAAAATATGAAACAAAAATATGTAATGAAAACAGTAAGAATATGTAATAAATACGTAAAAGTCGATATAATATGTAATATTAAAATTCTCTAATTAAAAACCAATTACATAGCAAAAAATCACATTGGAAAAACTGCTCACATTACATCACACAGCTTTCTCGTCAGTAGTAAAAGCTTATATATTGTAATCCCGGACCGTAGTTTAGCAGCCAGACTAATCGCAATAGAAGCCATCGCACAAACTGGCGAGATCTACGACCAGGAAACATACACGGTAGCATCTTCATCGAAGTGTTACACGTCGGCGATCGCAATTTTTTCTCGAAATTGAGGTCAATTTTTTCTCGGAAAACGCGGTGCCAATAATATTTTGGACACGTAGATTTCCCCAATAATGTAGGAAAAATGTTAAATTAAAAAAACAACATCTTTTCATAAAAATGGAATTATATTGAAGAAAATTGATAAATAAGAAAATATGTTGTGAAAAACGGCAAAATATGTAAAATATGTAATATAGTACGAAATATGTAAAAAATACGTAACGAAAAACTTCGGTATTGTGTTAGGAGGGCTATGATTCGCCAAGATTACAATGTTGAGCCACGGTAAGTAGAAAGCAAAAAAATATGTAATTCATAAAAATCCGGTCTCTACTCATGACGCTACCTCCACCTCGTCGCCTCCTCCCGTTGCTTCTGCACCTTCCTGCCCGGGCGCAGTCACAGCCTGGTGCTTGTAATACCAACACATTTTTATTGGTAGCTCTCTTATCAGCATGGTGCCCTGGGGAACCTTTCCTGGGACACTGTATTTTCCATTGAAAATTATCTTGCATTAGATATATTCCGATTTAAATACAGTGGCGCTTGAAGGTCTCGAGCTGACTGGAGGGTGGGACACTGTCATCCAATCAGGACCCTTGTTACGACTTAAAGTTAAAAAAATTGTCGATTGGATGACAATGTCCCCTCTCCTTCCAGCTCATGCTCAAGTGCCTCTGTGTTTAAATAGAATTATAAATATTTGATATGCTTAGGTCAAAATAATTATTTTGCGATTAGTGAAGATAATATTCAGTGTTAGAAGTAAAATGTTACTAAGATAAATAATGAAGTATAAGAATATTGTCATTGCATTAATTGGAAACTTAATTTTCTATATTTTCCAATATTAATTTACAAGTATTTCACAAATACATCAAAAATATCGACTTAGGACACTTCGTATTGGCAGTGGCAAACAGAAAAAAATGCATTGGACACATAATTTCGTCTGCAGGCAATAAATAACACCTGTCTCCATAACTTTTGAACTGTGATTTAATTTTTTACACGTCTCGCGGAAGCGGTAGCCGGGAAACCAAAGTTGCTCTCTGCTCTGCACTCGCGGGAAATATTGCTCGCATTGCGTTGCCTCATATTTCACGCCTCTGTGCACAGGCGCCCTCTGCCGGCGGCGCCGCCCTGGGTTTTCCCCATTGGAAGCCACCTTGGGACAGATGACGCGGCGCTCACAGGCACCACAGGGTCCAATCTGTATCCAGAGGACGACATAGACACGCGACTAGACACCTTTAGTCGAACTTGATGTTCAGTGTCTATGGGAGAAAGTTGAATAAAATCCAGACGCTGTTGAAGTTTTCTAAACTGAGCGATAGCTGAGGTCAAAAATAAAAGTTTTATTGTGATATCGACCGGTGTCGTTACACACTTTTCATAATACCACCTTATAAGAAATGTGGCAGTGAGTGGATTCCTTCACAAAGGGAACGATGAGGGTTAAGAACCCAAACCTGTATCTTTTCCCTTTGCAAAATGTTTTTATTACAAATGAGCTAATATTTTCTTATTATAATTTTTGCCAACAAAGCTCGTTTCCACCTCTGATTATTCAACTTGCATTTGGGTTAGAGTGGAAACCCAAATTTAAGATAATGTGCCCAAAATACACTTCTCTTCTTACTATGTCGCGAAGTTTTAGCTGTATTTTAACGTTAAATAAATAAATAAGGCGAGCAGTCCGTCACTGGTTTATTAGGGTATTGGTCCGACACTCGCCTGACAATGAGGCCTGGCCATTGACGCCCAGCACAGCGATATCAGCAGCATCGCTGGCTGTGAGGTAAACTCATCCGTATGTGATTGTGTGTGTGTATGTGCGAGAGAGATAGAACGAGACAAAGAGAAAACGAGTGAACGAGACAAGAGAGAACAAATGAATGAGACCAAAGAGAGAACGAGTGAACGAGACAAGAGAGAACGAATGAACGAGACAAAGAGAGAACGAGTGAACGAGACAAAGCGAGAACGAGTGAACGAGGACAAAGCGAGAACGAGTGAACGAGACAAAGAGAGAACGCGAGTGAACGAGGCAAAGAAAGAACGAGTGAACGCGACAAAGAGAAGGAGAGAGCGGGCAAGAGTGAGAAAGAGGGAGAGAATGAGAAAGAGAAGAGGTGGTAAGTCAGAATGAGAGAGGGTCGTTGAGGGTGTTTTCCGCGAGGCGAGCAGTGTTCTCAGAAGCGAACGAGCTGCAGCTCTCCGTAACAACGAACTCAAAGGGCTTCGGGGGAAAGCGGAGAGTGGACTTCGCAGCGGAAAGCGCGCGGCGCAAGTTCGCAGAAAGATTCCTCGAGCGGGATTGAGATTGTACGCGCGTCTCTGTGAATGGGCGGCGGTCGTTCGTTGCAATGAGACGCGCTGAGGGCGGCTTACGCTGGGGAACAGGGCGAAAAGGCGCTTGCACAGTGAGCCAGCTCAGCCGTTGGGTGGACGCACGGGCTGTGCTTACGGTGTCTCATGAGCCTTTACCTTTCACATCCTCAGAGTTGGTAACTACAGCTCGTTTCTCGGGAAGGTGAATTAATACTAAAAAAATGATAAATTGCATGCTAAATTCCAAACAGGGTTTTCGATACCGTCTGAAAAACCTTGCAGAAATTGCGAATTCCCTACCGCCACCGTGTGCCTCACCAGGAAATCAAAGATTGGCATCGATATGACAATGTATTTGATGGACTTGACAGTATTATATTCATTCAGAAAATGATTCTAGAATTGAAAATGCCTTGTAATATTTGATACTTGTACTAATTAGTGTCTTGCAAACACGCCGGTTACGAACTGAAATATATATTTCACACAGGGTCAATAATGTAGTTAAAAATGGTTTTTGACGTAAGCAACAGTAAAATTAGAATGGTATTGGGGTAAAATGAAGATTAAGGACGCAGTTCAAAAAGCTGAAACGAAAGGAGGATTCGGATATTACATCCCAGACTTTAAGAAAACAAACGGGACAGCGAATGAAAAGCGGGGTTAAAAAAAAAATTCAGTTAAAATAGTGGTATCCAGCAGGGAAAAAGAAATAAGTAAAAAATAAAGAAAAAAACGAACATCATAGTACACTCAAAACAAGACGAATTAGTTTTCCGTAGATAAACAACGTGGGGGAGACAAGTCCAGGACAGATGTGAGCTATTAATAGTTCACAATAGCATTCGTGAATTATGCTGAGAGGAAATACCTCCGCAATAGGAACAAAATAGTCAATATCCGTTATATAGTAAGAACTCATTAATTTGCTAGCTTCGATTTTCATTCTATTGACTTTTGATTATAGAATGTAGAGTTCAATAGGTCATTATTTATTACAGATTTATCGTGATAATAATTTTGTAATACATATTCGTTATATATAATTTGCATGTCTAATCTACAAATATTAGATGTTCACACGGGTTTAGTTGAGCATTGGATCCAGAACATTTTCCGAACCACCTTTATCGCACATCAGGAACAGTACTATTATATAAACCCATTACCATTAGAACAATAGTTAATTATCAAAGTGAATTGAGTGAGACTATGAGTGAACGGAAGTTTTTCTCAAATCTCGTAACTAGAGGTGCAGTTAAGAGATGTTCGCGTCTTCTACTTAATTTCGATCGCTGTATGTAAAAGTTTCCGGTTGATACGCTGGAGAGGATTCATGG
>JAHLJT010003656.1:4058502-4074356 GCA_031308135.1 Acheta domesticus | reverse complement strand
CCAATTTCAATGCTGAATTTTACCGTTCGTCGGTTCGATCGGTTAGTTTCCGTGGTGTCTCTAATCAATACCAGACGAATGCCGGTGCAGTGCCCTAACAAACGGATCACAATCGAGCGCCTATCTTTTTTTCCTCTTACGTACCGCTTACTTACACTCGCGTACATGCACTACACTACCACACCTGCAGTCGGGAGCTTAGGGCTTCTCCCGGCTGGCGCGGTGCCCCGTTGGTATCTCGTTGGAGTAACCTACTCACGGATATGTCTGTGCCGGATCTCACCATCGAGCGGCGAATGATCATCGTCACGGCGGGGATAAAACATACACTACACTCACAGACTAATTACATTGACAGTTGTCACGCTCGGAAACACTAATCAGTCATCAATGGAGGAAAACAAAATAACAAGACACTATCATAATCAGCGTAAATATATACAATTAATAATAGAAAAACTATAAACGGTGAGATGAAACACAATGTCTACGATTTCTTTTTAAAGCACGTTAACCTTAATGTTTTTGTACGAATCAGCTCGTATCAGGGTGCCCGTGTGGTATACACTACGGAATACTCTGATGCTTGCGCACGAGCATCAGAGCACAACGAGCACACAAACACGAGCTCACACGTTATTCTGCAAAGAACCTAACTAACATGCACAATCGGAAAACTATCATTTCTGGATTTTATAGGTTCTTCCTTTTCAGACAATGATTTACAAAAAACAGAACACTTTGCAACGGGTCCAAATAGTAGATACAAATCCAAAAATATGTGAATATGTTAGAAAATACAAGAAAATTACAAACCATCGTTTTAAACGTAGTTCTGATATATCGACTTTACGCAACCAAAAAGGAAATCAAAACAGTCTTAATTACTGCATTCTGTAAGAATTTAACAGCTCGCTGGTTGTGAAGAAAAAAAGAAAAATTGAGATAGCGAAAGAAGTAGGATGAACACATTCCAGAAACAGACTATATTGGTTTTCCTTCGTATTCCAAGATATATTAGAAAATTTTTTGAACAAATGACGATCGAGAGGTCGAGAACTCAAATAAAATATTCAGTTGGTTACAAACCTCGGCTATCACCCTTAAAAATCGTCAACCTCATCAGTTATGAGCTGATCATTTGCCTAATGATGTCAATAACCATCTGCAATCCGATGTCGCCCTTTTTGCTGGAATTCGCAGCGCAGTGTTTCGCGTCGTGGTGAGCGCAGGTGCGGCGGCGGGCGTCCGGTCTGAGGGGGTGAGGCGGGGGTGAAATCAATCTTGCGTCGGGCAGATGACGGCGCGGGGGGCGGCGTCGGAAACAGCGCCCAGCGCCATTCGCCGCACCCTCGGCGCCCGCCGCGGAACGCAACGCGACGCGACGGGACGGCGATTGAGTGCCACGGGCTGATTAAGAAGCGCCGCCGGCCTCGGAATGCGAACGCGGCTCGCCACCGCGGCGAACTCCATCTTTCTCCGGCTCAACGACGCTTTTCTCTCTGGAATTGGGGTTCAATTTTCTTCTTAATTACATGAAATAAAAACAAAATAGTACATACGAAACGGTGATAAATGATGGGTATTAATACCCATTACATCGCGTTTCATACGGTATTTTTCTACTACTTTTATCAGTTAAATTTTATATTGAATAGTTTCGTGGCCGTTTATATACAGGATTCGATCTAGGCCATCTAGCGGAAAGCTGTCTAACCCTACACTCGCATGTTGCGCAGGGGCTGTGGTACCTGGACGCCTGCGAGGCAGTACTGCGCTATGCAGGATTGCAGATTAATGAGGGGGAAATCTTACTCGTAATAATGTACAAATGTCTGGATGAAATGTCCATTAAATGATCATTGGCAAAATATTTTTGTTTTGACCCGTCTACATGTCCTAGAGGTTTGTAACATTCAATCTGAGACACTCTGTACACGAGTAGCTGCTCTGATTAGTCGTTCCGTGGGTTTGAGCGACCAATACCAGTTGAACGCCAGAGTAGTGCCTTAGGCAAACGGCTACGGACTGCAGGCGGCTCTTTCTTCTCTTACCATTTTCCTGTCTCTATTTATTCACGCAATGCAAATGTCGATCCCCGTGTCCCAACTTGCCCCCTACAATCTAGTAGGAGTGCGAATACGCGAATGTTATGAAAATCCAAGAGGTTTAGTGGATACAGAAAATTTAAAAAAAAATGTTTTCTCGAAGTGTGGAATTGCTTCGCGCCATACTGACATGAAGTTATAAACAATGTCAGCATTTCGAAAGAGACAGATTAGCACTGTTTTAAAAGTTCCTTACTTTCGATGCGGACAGGACGCAGTATTACTTTTTGAAACAAAAACTAAGTTTGCGCACGTGGCCAAATCGAGATTAATCACCTTGAATATGTTTCTCCTAAATACTATTATTTATGCTTAACATTTACATTACGATTAAGTATGGCTACGCATTTACCATTCATACCTGCATCTTCACTGTATCTTGGACCTGAAGTCGTGTCTATTACTAGCAAAACACATAAAAAATGCGATTGTTAAGAAAACTATTGATGTGGAAGTTTAATGGTACATTAACAGGTAGTAAACTGAAATGTTTAAACGCTCCAACATGATGTGGATCACCATAATAAAATGATTAAAGTTAAAAAATAAATTTCATTATGTTAATATTGTAGGTTCTCTCCACGCAAGCATACAGAATAAATGCAAAATGGGCACTTGTCCAATATAACACGTAATTAGCAAGTGTCGTTCAACGATGTTGCAAGTGACATATATTTTAGTTTAAAATTTACATCGTGCGCCACAACTGTAATGGATAATTAGAGTTGCTAATGAAGTACAAAACAACACGTAAATTAATTAACTACTAAGTTGAGAGAATAATGAAGATACTTACAAAACTCATGGCAATTTATTCATACTTTTCACGGAAATATGAAAGTTTTTGTTGAACATTTTTTCTGTTGACTTTTTGCCAACGCTGTGGATTTATAACCAGAGAGAAAGGTAAACAGCTACCAGTCATTACACTGGCTTTCTTCATTGCTATACAAGATACCTCTGCAACCTAAACAACGCAGATTCTTCTCCGATGAACTTCAGCCGCAGCAATTATTACGCGTTTTACAGAGATCACTTACGCGCATTGACAGCGTTCTAGCCGCCAACAAGAATTTTGTGATTGTTGCAGTACTCCGTTAACTTTTCGCGTCCCTTGAATTCTCTTGGATTCATGGGTTCATACAACGCGAAGCCCGTGTGATGTTTGGTGGGAGCAGGCGGAGACGAGGCTCGCAGAGTATGTCGGCGGTGATGTGGGTGGATGCTAATACATGGGCGCTCAAAGGAGAGGAGGTGGTGGCGCATCCAAGAGGCACAGAGGTGGCGAAGGGCGTTAGATACGGGGAACGCTGAATGGGGGTGAGGCCGTGGGGAGGGGGTAGAGCACAAAGATATTATTGGGGCGCAGAGATACGAAGCGGCATGTCAGGGTCGCCGAAGCAGTGTTGATCAGGGGGCTGAGGCTAAGGGGAGGAACAGAGGCCGCGATCTGTAAGACGAGGGGGCAGAGGGTGCGGTGATGGGCGGCAGGCACTGAGGTACAGCGTGGCCAGAGGCGGAGTGGTGGGGCGGGAGACAGATGATGGCACTGACGTCGAGTTGGTGGAGGGGGGGACAGATTGTGATCTGAGGGGGAGTGGGTGGGGTGGGGGACAGAGATGGTGGCACTGAGGTAGAGTTGATGGGGCTGGGGGGACTGATGGTGGCACTGAGGTGGAGTTGCTGGGACGGTGGGACAGATGGCGGCAGTGAGGCGGATGTGCTGGAACGAGGGGTCGCACAAATGGTGGCACGGTGGCGGAGTTTGTGGGGGACACGGAGATAGCAGCCCGAGGCGGGCTCGGAGGAGCGAGGGGAGGGGTCAGAGGCTGCGGCGGGCGGCGATGCGAGCGCTGAGGCTGGGACCACCAAGGTGGGGGGGCTGGGCGACGAGGCGGCTGGGCGGCAGGAGGGGCGCGGAGTGGGTGGCGCCGCGAGCCACAATGCGCGCCGAGGCAGCTGAGCGGCGCTGGAGGGGCGTGCCGGGCCGGGCCGGGGGGCGGGGCCGGGGCGGGGGCGGGGCCGGGGGCGGATTGCGGGTTCGAGGGCCGCGCGTCGATGGCGCGTAGGCGGGTGACGTGGGTGAAGCCCCCGCGACCATTCAACGGACCCCTGCGCGCTCATATCCGGTCGCCGCCGCGCTGGCGCCCCCCGCGGGGGCCGCACGAACTTACTGAGCGGCCGATCGGGAAAGCCCCCGCGCGATGCCCTCGCCTAGAGGGCGGGGCGCTCTTCACGTTCTCACACACCTGCCAAACCGACTCCATAAATGTGGCTGCAAACCTGTTCGCAACATTGGGACGTCATAAACTGGGGACTGGATGATATGATCCAGAATCGCTCGCTGACTGGGAGATTCCTGGCTTACAGTGCCTTTACGTGCTTTCAAAAATTATTATTTTGTAATTTAATGCAAGACTTGAATGACATCACTATTTCCTACAATTGTTACAATAAAAATGTGATGATTTACTTTAAGAAATTGAGGCTAATATGAATATTTAAATGTGTAACACCACTGCTTGAGTGCGGTAAAACGTCAGTGTACGCAATAATAAAATAAGGCGACAAATTTTAAAGTCGTGTTTCTATGCTGTATCACGCCGGGTATAAAGGGTGGATTCGCGAGTGTTATTCAGGAGTGTTTGAACGAGCAACCGAAACTGAATTGCTCTCAAACACGACAGCAACACTACGAACGTTTGTGGCTACCTGCTACGCCATGTGTCTACCGCGGATCAGTGACGTGCAAGGTCATTGTGCAAGCCATACACCCCGCCCGCCCAGCCCAACCCCACCCCGCTCCGCCAACGGCCCGATCTCGCTAGAGCCCCGCCCTGCCCCCGACCGCCCGCTTCGCCCCGCTACCCCGCCCCACCCGCCGGTGTGCGTATGTATGCGTCGTTTATATACATATGATAATAGAGTTGTCTATTGTGTCTTTGCCAAGCAGCAAGAAGAACTCGTTTTCTTTCATTTATTTTAAACACAACACGGAAGTACAATATGGGTCGCCGGACGGCGAACTTGGTTAATGCCGGAGGCTCAGTAGTACTACGGCCGACGGCCCATGTTCAGTGGCAGATGGCCGAACGTTGCGTCACTCCATCGGGGAGGAGATTACTAGGCCACCGCGCTATGTAGGTCTCATGCCGTGACCACGGCCGCGGCGAGCGGTGAGTGGGAGGTCGCCGGGCTCAGAAGTATGGTGGGTGTGGGCGGAGCCGTCGGCCCAGGTGCCGAGAGGCTGGAGCGGGGGTGCCAAGTAGGATCCGCGACAGCGGTGAGGCCGTAGCACCACTGGGGCGATGCTGGGGTGAAGCGTCGCTAGCCGAACGTGGCGACGGCACTGGTGAGGCCGGGGCGTGGTCGCGTCGCTGGCAGAGCGTCGAGGCGGCGGCGGGGCCGGCGCCTGGTGCGGCGAGGCCAGTGGCGTCGTGGAGTGCCGTTGCCTCGGTGTGACGAGTCGGTGGACACGCTCGTGCTGGCGGTTGCGTGAGCGGCTCTCTGTTGACTGCTGGCAGACTCGTGGTTGACTCCCGGCTGACTCGTAGCTGGCTGGTAGCTGACTCGACGCTTACCCGTTGGTCACGATGTAAGATATATAGTAGTGTCAACTAGCCGTCTTTGGACAAAAATGTTTGAAGCCAGTTTGAGGCTAGTTCCTCGCTTATCCGTACGGTGCGCACGATCGAGTTGGAACATTCATGATGGCGTCTCGCGATTTAGTGGCTTCCACCAGAGGTTACAAGCATTAAATGGATCACTATTGTCCCGAAAATGCCCAAGTCGTTCGCAGCGCTTATCTAGCGAGAACTGTGAGAACTAGCCTCACATTAGCTTCAGTTTTACATCGGGATGTGAACACACCTATATCTCTTACACCGTGCCGTTGTCCACCGGGTTTTATATCCCGGGGGCCAATGAGAAATGATTTCTTGCTACGGGTCAGTGCGCAGCGGGTCCCGTGCTGCGCCCTCTTGTGGAGTTTAGAGGTTTGCTGGCGCGCCGCCGTTTGAATGGTCGGGCGTACACAGCAAATCGTTATACTGTACTCTATTCATTTATCACACGTTTTACCACACAAGTTTGATTCGAAACCCTAATGCCCAATCTTAGCATGTAAAAAGCTAAACTTTCCTTTTCGTTTAATTATATACCAAGTGTGTGTGATTCATTTTATCACTCGTTTTCAAACAACATGTATTTTAATAAATGAAATAATTTATGTTTTTTTTCGGGGGCAAACAATTTTAGAAATGTATAATTACACATTTGCGCAAAATAATTGGCCTCTTCTGGTATTAAACTGTTAATACAGTATTACAACATCAAACACTAATCTGTAATAAATGATGTATAATCGTTTCGTTTACTGGAATTACCGCCGTCGCTCCTAACGCCACCACAAGACGTGTGCAAACGGTCCGTACACTTTCTCCGCCGTCGAGGAAGAATGCCAGCGACCTTCGCTTTGAGTGTCAGACGCAATGGCGCATTCGCTGAGCATTTTCTTCTTGTAAGCTCAAAGGGGAATTGGAAATGAGGCCATAACTGACTTTTTTATTATAAAATAACATTAAGAAAAAATAATACCACCAAGACATTTAAAGAGCATTATTGGGAGCAGTCCACATTTTATGGAGAGCAATGAAGAGACACCCTCTGTCATTAGATCTGCACCTAGAAAGCTTCCAGCAACCTGACGCAGATTTTCAATTTCTTTGACACTCTCTCAGCAGTGAATTCCATATATAATATAAAAATAATAATAATAATAATAATAATGATGATCAATAATAACAATAATAATAATAACAAGAACAACAGACAGTGTTATCGTGTCTCAGGCATGTGGGAAAAAAGCATAACTTGTATAAGTGCTTTATTGATTTTAAAAAAAGCATTCGACATGGTCCGTCACAATTGGCTCAGCGATGTCCTTAGAATATATAGTATAAACACTGTGCGGAATTCCTCAAGACTATAATGAACCATTGGTATACGAGAATACACATGCTTTCAAGGAGAGAGTAGTCACAAAGAGTTTGAAGATTACGCGAGGATATTTCAAGGAGATAGCCTCAGTCTGTGTTGGTTCTGCCTGGCTACAAACCACTGTGGTATTTATTGGATGACAGTAGAGTTGGTATTTGAACTGAAAAGCCAGGAGAAGTGTCTGGTCACCCGTGCTGAATGATATAAAACTAACTCTGGCACATTACACGTTTTAAAGAAGCTAACATATATCACTGAAAATATTCTCTAGTGATAGAGGGCATGCAGTTCGCATAGAAAAATGTAAACTACAAAGTATTCAAAGAGAAAGCTCACAGACAGCACAGATCACGAAAAAAATAAATTAATAATAATGATAATAATAATAATAATAATAATAATAATAACCGGACGGGAAAGTATGTAGTCAGCCATCAAGATGACCCTCTAATGAGGCAGGTCATGAAATCTGACCGAAGAATGGGAAACAGAGGCATTGTTAGTGTAGCAAGAAGCATTGCGAAGAAAACTATGCAAGACACGTCGAATAACACAGACACTGAACTTCTGATGCTACTAAACATGAAATGTGAGACACAAAAAATGTTAAAGAAATCGTGGAGAGACAAACCACTCCACGGACAATACCTAAAAAGAATGGACAAGGTGCAGATCAATAAAGATCAATCATTTATGTGGCTTAAAAGGGGAAGAATGAAGCCAGAATCGGAAGCACTTGTAATAGCTGCCCAAGATCAGGCCTTGAGAACACGACATTATGATAAAGCGGTTCTCAAAATTTCCCAAGATGATAAATGCCGCATTTGCCAGGAACAAGTAGAAACCATTGATCATATTGTCTCAGCTTGTCCAATCCTAGCAAAGACCGAATACTTGAAAAGACACTACAGGTGTCCACTGGCAGATCTGTACCGCCCTCGAAGTTCCGAACACATGCACCAAGTGGTACGAACACCCACAAAGCCGGTGACGTCTGTTGGATTGTGTACGATATTGTACGACCAACAAATTCAGACTGATCGCACGATAGCGGCAAACAAACCGGATATAGTTATCCGGGATTTGGCGAAAAAATCGTGTTTACTTATCGATGTTGCTGTACCTTGCGATCAAAACGTCGTTACCAAGGAGGCAGAGAAACGTCTTAAATACAAGAGTTTAGAAATCGAGATCAGCCGAATGTGGGGCGTAAAAGCACAGGTCGTCCCGATAGTATCGGAGCTCTGGGATTTGTTCCGCAAAATTTGTGTAATAACTTGTCTAAACTCCCAGGTAATTCAAAAGACTGGGAAGTGCAAGAAATAGCTTTATTGGAACCCACATTTTGCGCAAAGTATTGTAGAGGTACCGACAGTCCCTAGAACTACTCCTTAGGTAGATGGTTGAAACCTGGAATAGATTTTATATTCAGCCGACACATAACATCTTTAGTCGTGATTTACAGGAATAATAATAATAATAATAATAATAAAAATAATAATAATAATAAAAATAATAATAATAAACATATTCTATCCTTGGCAAATCTTCAATGGCATCCAAGTTTGAACATGAATAATGAATGGATAGGAAGCGCAAGAAATGTAAAAATAATAACACGAAAGAAAATGATTGTGCTTCTTCATACTGTTTAAAGTGGTTCGGAGAATGGAAACCATTTATCAGAGTAGTCGACCCACGAAATAAACCCATCTGGCGCTATTTACACTTTGCGCGAATGGACAAATTCTGGGATTGCACCCGCGATCGTCCAGTCACCAGTTTTATCGTCAGACTTTGCTTCAATATCCGCAAGCAGACACCGGTTCAAAACAAATGCAACGACGGACTGGACGACCATACGCGCGGGCAGCCCAAACCAGAGAAGGAGCCAAGTTCATTTCTGGGTCCTCTTTTCCAATTCACTTTTAATTATATAACCGCGTTGCGTTCACCTACGACGATTACAAAGCATTTACACGTTTCTGCTTTACCTTTTTGGAAATTCAAAGAAAGAATTACAATTTGATCTTTGGCTCCACTCTTGCCACCACATGGCTGGTCGACATGCCGTTTTTATGAAGGCCTGCGAGCCAGGGGATACTAATGGGACAGGTGGAACGGGAGGTCGCAAGAAAAAGAAAAATACAACTCATGCAGCGCTTGTGATGTAAGCGGACAGCGTAACGTCGCCGTTATCAAACTTGGAGCTAATTTGGCGGTCGGCAGATGAGCACTGTTGGCATGTGGCTTCGTTGACCGCTACTGTAATTTGAATGGGCGAAGTCTTCCCGCTTTCTCTCGCAGCATCTTCCTGGATTTTTCCTCATTACCCTAAATGCGCAAAGCAAGTGAAAGTAAACAAATTACTGACGAGTGTCACACGCGTCAAGTGTGCTTCTTCCAGTAGTAGTATTTTTCAATGAAACTAGTTACACACGGTGAGGTAACATGTACTTAAATAATTTCACGACATGTTGAAAATACGTTCCGTAACAGAAAATTTCGTGGCATACTGAACTTTGTAATAAAGAAATGATGTCAGACTTCGAATACGAATCTATTTTACTACGCATTAACAATACGATACACGCATTTTAACGCATTATAAGAGTAATGTATTTTGTATGAAACGATGATGAAATTATGGGTATTAACAAAGGCGACTGAAGTTACATTACGTTCAGAGCGAGTATGGTATACTTAATACGGGTTTATTAAGACCTTTTACATCGAGTTTCTTTCAGGACTTCCTCTCCGACTAATAATAACTATTCAGCGAACGCCACCTGTGGAAAATCTAGGTGTCCCTGGTGTCATTGATGATGTTATGGTGTGATCCCAATCCGACTTCAAATGAAATTCAATTTGTTACAGAAATACCGAAGTTTAGTCACTGCTCGTATTTATTTTTAGTTTAATAACTTATAAAGTCCTCACATGGGGATTCAGTATTTTGATCTTTTTCTCACTTCTGGAAGGAGTTTGGAAGGGGCATGTGCTGTTTACTGTCACTTTAGATTTATTTATTGATTGATTAGCAATTCCGAACCTATCAACTGCTAAGTCTAATGCGTGTGTTTTGCTAGAGAAGTGACAGTGTTTTCCTCACCCGCTAGATGGTGTGATCTGGCGCCGCACTACCGTCGACTAAAGAGGTTTCCCTGATCCAGGTATCTCCCACCAGCGGGTCACCGTCCCAAACGGACTCCCGGCTCAAAGCTCCCGGCCCAACCCAAGCTCAAAACTCCCGACCGGACTCCCGGCATGTGTGGTAGTGTGGTGCATGTAAGTGTGTAAGGGGTGAGGATAGGACACGGAAGAGGAAGGAAACATCGCGCGCTCCGTGACCCGTTAGTAAGTGCCAAGGGCCGGCTCCGTCAGTCGCTTGGTGTTGATCGGAGGCACCAGAAAAGACAAAGAAGACGCGAGACAATTTGAGAACGGAGAGAGAAACCAACGAGAAGCGTTTATAGAATTCTGTAAAGGTATCGTATGCTGCAAGAAGGCAACATATTATGTATCGTATGAAACCAGATATGGGACACAAACGTCATGGGGTCAAGACACTTGAGAAGATCAAAAAGACACGCCCCAGAAGCTCTGCCATTGAACTCACTCGCTTTTAGCACGAGCCTTGCTGCAGGAAAAGCGAGGTAAAGAAGAGATGACACTCCTCGTGCTGGTGCCACTGATTTCTACGCTAGCGGCGAACGTACACGCTGTCCCCATAGATACTGCGCTGGGTGGGCGCGCAGTCAGGCCAATGTCGAGCGAAGAGGAAAGGAGGTGGCAAGGGGCGGCAAGGGACAGCATGAGACGGCAAGGGGCGGCATGAGACGGCAAGAGACGGCAAAGAGGGCAAGGGGCGACAAGGTGCGGCAAGAG
This sequence comes from Acheta domesticus, assembly GCA_031308135.1. Classification (NCBI taxonomy): domain Eukaryota; kingdom Metazoa; phylum Arthropoda; class Insecta; order Orthoptera; family Gryllidae; genus Acheta; species Acheta domesticus. The sequence goes on along the minus strand of JAHLJT010003656.1, from coordinate 4,063,362 downwards.
GTCGCATTATTAAAACATTTAGAGAAAACGTACCATCAATTATACTAAAAATTCTCTCTGGGTAACGAAGTGTTTTTTTTTCTTAAAAATTGAATTTTGTTGAAATAAAATGGATTTTATTCATGATTTATTAATAAATGTCAAACAACTTTTAAATTTCTATTTTGATTTAATTTCCCAGCTGTCTATAATATTCGGAACATACTAATGAATAATTCAAAACGGACAGTCATTAGTATAGTGTATAGTAAATTCTATTTAACTTCAAAGATATACAGTGCTTGTTTATCTTGGATTAAAATCATGTTTCGGTAAAACATGACCACGTATAACGAAGAACGACATTTTAATTTTCCCAAAAAAGAGAAGGGAGCTGGGTAAATGCAAGAGACCAGGGCCCTATTACATAATAACTTACTAATAATATTAATAACAGTTCCAATAAATTGTAACTTGCAAAATATACCTGTAACATTAATATTACAAATTAATAGGAAAGTTACGAATGATATTTGAAAATTTCACATGTTTTTGTTGCGTAATGCACACTAATAATATTAATTATGAATGTTTCCTACTACATTTCTTACAAGTGTAAATCCATCCATTTTCTGAAATATTAGTGAGGTTAAGTCTGAGGTGATGCAATATTATAAATGATAACTGTAGAAGATGTCAGAGAATTTACTTTTTGATTCTTCAGATGAAGAATATATTCCCAGACAACTTAAGAGACAAAGTTACCGACAGCGGATCAATTTTGAATTTCAATGCTGAAAGATTATTTCTGGAAATATTTGTGGAAATTCAACATGCGGCAAGAAAAGTTGCCATAACAACGGCTATGTGCAACATTGCATTGATTAGATAGTGGAAGTCAGTATTGTTGACATGAATGGTGTCAATAAATCAACTATTTGTCGTGCAGTAAGTGTGGTTAATACTATAAATAGAACACTATTCACCCGGGTTGTTCAATAACCACTAAACATTGGAAATGTAATTGACTAGTTCCACAGAACAGCAAACACACATCTCTCAATTAATTCGACTTTTTTTGAGGTGACGAAGTACGTACTAAAATGGCATATTCCCAGATTTGTTTCCATGACTGAGTTTTCTCTTGTCTAGTAAGTTCATCTGTAAACCTACCAAATCAAATCGTCTACCCATAACATATGCATTTGTTCTGCAACCAGAGAGGTCGTAAACACTGATGTATTCTCTGAGAGATGAGTAACTTGTAAAATTTACTAATAAATCTCTTCCAGTTTTATCAGAAGTTCTTTACTGTTTTGCATCAGAAAATATTAGTGCTGAAAATGTGTAAGTTGTATTTGTAATTACCTTCTAATAATATTAGTAAAATTGTGCAACTGGGCCCTAGAGAGGTTGTGATTTTGGCGGGCAACAGGTAGAGAGAGCCTGCGCCCGCGCAGGCGGGCGGCGGGGGCGGGGACGAAGGCGGGGGCGGGGGCGGGGGCGGGGGCGGGGGCGGGGGTGGGGGTGGGGGCGGGGGTGGGGGCGGGGGTGGGGGCGGGGGCGGGGTGGGGGCGGGGGGGGGCGGGGGTGGGGGCGGGGGTGGGGGCGGGGACGAAGGCAGGGGCGGGGGGGGGGTGGGGCGGGGTGGGGGCGGGGGTGGGGCGGGGGCGGGGGTGGGGGTGGGGCGGGGGGGGGGGGGGGCGGGGCGGGGGCGGGGCTGTCTGCGTAAACACCGCGACGAGGTGCCAGTGGGGGAGGGGAGGGGCGGGCGGGGCGGGGCGGGGTGGGGCGGGGCGGGGCGGGGACAGACGTGTGTGCACACGGGGAGGCACGCGCGAAAGCCCGCCCTTTCAGCTCAATGAACTTCCCTCGCAACAGATTCTCGCAGATGGCCTCACCTGCCTTCGAAACCGAACGGCCTCTGAAGTAATAATTTCCTATGCGAGCAGAAATTGAAAGAACTTGCAACCTCCGCCCATATTAGGGGTGCCTATGGTCTGATTCTTCCAGGAAATCGGGAAATTTCAAAACAACGAATCAATTTTGATTGGACTAAAAATGCAAATATTTATTTGTGATAACTCGCTCATCCTCATACTGCTGTGAAATGTTAAGAGAAAAAATGTTATATTATTGATTTGCTATATTATTTGTAACTTTTATTTCATAAGTTACAGGTAATGGAAAACTTTTGGCATTACTACTACTACTACTTCTATTACTACTACTACTACTTTAAATCTGAATTCTGATTGCAAGATTGTAAATGTAAATTTAGTGGATATTTCCAGGAATAAATTAATAATACATGTTCAGTTTTAATGTTAAAATACCACATCGTTAAATTGTAAATATTTTATTATTTAATATGTAAATATTTTACCTGAGTATAGATCAATATATAATAAATTATTGCACATTCTAATTACAATTACAAACTAATATTAATAAAGCTGATATTCATGAAGGAGCGACTGGAGATTAATTTCATAAGATCATTTTATTATACAGAATCACTCTGTACTCATTCACATAAATTCAAACTAAGTGTGAAAAATTAAGTACAATCAAGAATATCATTATGAAAATAGATATAAAATCTATTGAATATCGACTTTTACAAAGGGAGAAAAACACTGAAGTTGTGAAATATTGAAGTGTAGTTAAGAATGACAACTTTTACATGAATATTACACATTTTTTTCAATGAGGAAAACTATACGCGTATTATTTCAAAAACGGATGAGTTAATGATTACTAGTTCGTCCTACCCGTTCCAATAATCATTTTACAGACGTGACGAATAGTAGGTAGTACATTCGATTCGCATCACGTGATTTGAATCGCAATTAAATGGAATAACAACAGACATTTCCAAATAGGCGAGATTGGGTGACATCTATTAGTGGGGTGCATGTAAAAATTGGATTGAATTCCATACTTGGAGACTCAAAAACAATTTGATGGTAATGAGCGAGTCACATCTTACAAGAAGGTGAATATCCTAATGAACGTGATTTAAAAACGTGGAACAACAGGTAACATGAAATAAAATAAATATTACGTTTACACCCGGGTTACTTGCCAGTCGGACGAGCAGAGGACATTTCCTCCCCAGAGAGTAAAAGCTGACGAGCTGAGAGCGCCCTAGTCAGAGAGTAAAAGTGTGCGGCCGAGGGTTGAAAAAATATTCCGATGGACGTGAATTGCTGGTAAGATTTAGAGGATAGCCGACTAAAGAGTGGAATACGGGGGCGGGGCGTAATGAAGAAAAGCCGGGGTGCGGGCAGCGGGGTCGGGGGAGGCGGCGACGCAGCATAAGTGCGCCGGCTCTCGTGTTTATGGCTCGTAAAGCGGCGGCGGCGACGCGGTGGCGGCGGGGCGGGGACGGTGCGGGGGCGGAGCGGGGACGGTGCGGGGAGCAGCGCGGGGGGAGGCGCGGGGGGAGGCGCGGGGGTGGTGGCGCGGGGGCGGTGGCGCGTGGGCGGGGGCGCGGAGGCGGCAGGGGGTGCGGGGGCGGCGAATCAAGAGGCTATTCCGCGCTGAGCACTGCCGCCGACTCTGCGGCGCAGCCGTCGCCCACGCGCCCACGCGTAACGCGTTGGGTGGTTTAAGCGCTAAGCATTTACAAGAGTTTATATATTTTGACTTTTAGGGTTTAGATTTTCACGCAGTCAGATCTAAAGCAATTGTCACATTCAGACGTGCAGGTTTTTAGAGTTCAGGCGCTGATACTTTTAGATGTTTAGATATTTAGGGTTTAGATTTTCACGAGTCCAATTGTTAATATGTTAGGGTTCAGAGTTTGGATATACAATATGGTATGTGTTAGGAGGGATGTTTAAGTGCTTAGATGTTTAGCGTTTAAATGTTAAGGTATTTAGGCATGCTGGCAGCCGCTAGTGCCGTTGCAAGCAGTGTATTTATGAAACATGTGCAAACCCAGGCCGTAATGGGCCCATGACGACTCAGGAAACGTGACAGTTTCACCTGTACGGGAACGCCTGTCCTCTACTTAACCGCACAACGAAGGCACCCATTATCAGCGTGGATTAATCCGTACGGATTTTCAGCCTCACGCCCCCTCTCTTGGACGATTTAGTACTAGTAAAGTGCGCCTGCAAAGCACACCTTGCAAAGCACACCTTGCAAAGCACACCTTGCAAAGCACACCTTGCAAAGCACACTTAGCAAAGCGCGCTTGCTTGTGCGCCGACCAGATTGAAAAAAAAAACTCTCAATACGTTTACTCGCACACAGGTTCGCGATATGATCAATGGCGAACACATATCCTGAACAAAGCCTGGGGAGACTTTTTGACGGTTTTATCCATTGCCACGGACTGGGCGCCTCTTTTTATTTATTTAACGTAAAAATACAGCTAAAACAGTTTGGGAAGTACTATGAAGAGAAGTGTATTCTGTTCCTGTTATCTAAAATTCTGGGATCTCCATTCTAGCCTAAGAAAGTTGAATTATCGGTGAGTTGGAAACGAGCGTTGTTGGCAAGAAACTTAGCTCTTTGAAAATAACACCATTTTGCAAAGGGAAAAAGGTACAGATTTGAGTTATTATCTCTCATCGGGCCCTATGTGAAGGATCCACTACCTGCTGCGAGAAATTGTAGAAAGTTAATTTGAATAACTATATTTCCACGGAACCTCTACCGAACGTGCCGTGAATATGAAGTTCCATTAAGTCCAGAAGCAAAACAATGGTGGTTTTATCCGCATAGCGGCCATTGAGCTTGTATTGCGCCGGACTTTTTAAACAGTACAATTTGTCATGTTCCCCAACGCTTGTTTTCCTTTACTCTGAAATTCGATGTCGCGTCCGTTTGGTGCTAGAAAAATGCTGACACGTGACGGAGACAAATGAA
>JAHLJT010003656.1:3971348-4057502 GCA_031308135.1 Acheta domesticus | reverse complement strand
AAATATAGTTATTCAAATTAACTTTCTACATGTTCTCGCAGCAGTTAGTGGATTCCTTCACATAGGGCCCGATGAGAGATAATAACTCAAATCTGTACCTTTTTCCCTTTGCAAAAGGGTTTATTTTCACAAGAGCTAATAGTTTTCTTGCCAACAACGCTCTTTTCCAACTCACCGATAATTCAACTTGTCTTTAGGCTAGAATGGAGATCCCAGAATTTTAGATAACAGGAACAGAATACACTTCTCTTCATAGTACTTCCCAAACTGTTTTAGCTGTATTTTTACGTTAAATAAATAAAAAGAGGCGCCCAGTCCGTGGCAATGGATAAAACCGTCAAAAAGTCTCCCCAGGCTTTGTTCAGGATATGTGTTCGCCATTGATCATATCGCGAACCTGTGTGCGAGTAAACGTATTGAGAGTTTTTTTTTTCAATCTGGTCGGCGCACAAGCAAGCGCGCTTTGCTAAGTGTGCTTTGCAAGGTGTGCTTTGCAAGGTGTGCTTTGCAAGGTGTGCTTTGCAAGGTGTGCTTTGCAGGCGCACTTTACTAGTACTAAATCGTCCAAGAGAGGGGGGCGTGAGGCTGAAAATCCGTACGGATTAATCCACGCTGATAATGGGTGCCTTCGTTGTGCGGTTAAGTAGAGGACAGGCGTTCCCGTACAGGTGAAACTGTCACGTTTCCTGAGTCGTCATGGGCCCATTACGGCCTGGGTTTGCACATGTTTCATAAATACACTGCTTGCAACGGCACTAGCGGCTGCCAGCATGCCTAAATACCTTAACATTTAAACGCTAAACATCTAAGCACTTAAACATCCCTCCTAACACATACCATATTGTATATCCAAACTCTGAACCCTAACATATTAACAATTGGACTCGTGAAAATCTAAACCCTAAATATCTAAACATCTAAAAGTATCAGCGCCTGAACTCTAAAAACCTGCACGTCTGAATGTGACAATTGCTTTAGATCTGACTGCGTGAAAATCTAAACCCTAAAAGTCAAAATATATAAACTCTTGTAAATGCTTAGCGCTTAAACCACCCAACGCGTTACGCGTGGGCGCGTGGGCGACGGCTGCGCCGCAGAGTCGGCGGCAGTGCTCAGCGCGGAATAGCCTCTTGATTCGCCGCCCCCGCACCCCCTGCCGCCTCCGCGCCCCCGCCCACGCGCCACCGCCCCCGCGCCACCACCCCCGCGCCTCCCCCCGCGCCTCCCCCCGCGCTGCTCCCCGCACCGTCCCCGCTCCGCCCCCGCACCGTCCCCGCCCCGCCGCCACCGCGTCGCCGCCGCCGCTTTACGAGCCATAAACACGAGAGCCGGCGCACTTATGCTGCGTCGCCGCCTCCCCCGACCCCGCTGCCCGCACCCCGGCTTTTCTTCATTACGCCCCGCCCCCGTATTCCACTCTTTAGTCGGCTATCCTCTAAATCTTACCAGCAATTCACGTCCATCGGAATATTTTTTCAACCCTCGGCCGCACACTTTTTACTCTCTGACTAGGGCGCTCTCAGCTCGTCAGCTTTTACTCTCTGGGGAGGAAATGTCCTCTGCTCGTCCGACTGGCAAGTAACCCCGGGTGTAAACGTAATATTTATTTTATTTCATGTTACCTGTTGTTCCACGTTTTTAAATCACGTTCATTAGGATATTCACCTTCTTGTAAGATGTGACTCGCTCATTACCATCAAATTGTTTTTGAGTCTCCAAGTATGGAATTCAATCCAATTTTTACATGCACCCCACTAATAGATGTCACCCAATCTCGCCTATTTGGAAATGTCTGTTGTTATTCCATTTAATTGCGATTCAAATCACGTGATGCGAATCGAATGTACTACCTACTATTCGTCACGTCTGTAAAATGATTATTGGAACGGGTAGGACGAACTAGTAATCATTAACTCATCCGTTTTGAAATAATACGCGTATAGTTTTCCTCATTGAAAAAAATGTGTAATATTCATGTAAAAGTTGTCATTCTTAACTACACTTCAATATTTCACAACTTCAGTGTTTTTCTCCCTTTGTAAAAGTCGATATTCAATAGATTTTATTATCTATTTTCATAATGATATTCTTGATTGTACTTAATTTTTCACACTTAGTTTGAATTTATGTGAATGAGTACAGAGTGATTCTGTATAATAAAAATGATCTTATGAAAATTAATCTCCAGTCGCTCCTTCATGAATTATCAGCTTTATTAATATTAGTTTGTAATTGTAATTAGAATGTGCAATAATTTATTATATATTGATCTATACTCAGGTAAAATATTTACATATTAAATAATAAAATATTTACAATTTAACGATGTGGTATTTTAACATTAAAACTGAACATGTATTATTAATTTATTCCTGGAAATATCCACTAAATATTACATTTACAATCTTGCAATCAGAATTCAGATTTAAAGTAGTAGTAGTAGTAATAGAAGTAGTAGTAGTAGTAATGCCAAAAGTTTTCCATTACCTGTAACTTATGAAATAAAAGTTACAAATAATATAGCAAATCAATAATATAACATTTTTTTCTCTTAACATTTCACAGCAGTATGAGGATGAGCGAGTTATCACAAATAAATATTTGCATTTTTAGTCCAAATCAAAATTGATTCGTTGTTTTTGAAATTTTCCCGATTTCCTGGAAGAATCAGACCATAGGCACCCCTAATATGGGCGGAGGTTGCAAGTTCTTTCAATTTCTGCTCGCATAGGAAATTATTACTTCAGAGGCCGTTCGGTTTCGAAGGCAGGTGAGGCCATCTGCGAGAATCTGTTGCGAGGGGAAGTTCATTGAGCTGAAAGGGCGGGCTTTCGCGCGTGCCTCCCCGTGTGCACACACGTCTGTCCCCGCCCCCGCCCCGCCCCACCCCGCCCCGCCCCGCCCGCCCCTCCCCTCCCCCACTGGCACCTCGTCGCGGTGTTTACGCAGACAGCCCCGCCCCCGCCCCGCCCCCGCCCCCACCCCCGCCCCACCCCCACCCCCGCCCCCGCCCCACCCCCGCCCCCACCCCGCCCCCACCCCCACCCCCGCCCCTGCCTTCGTCCCCGCCCCCACCCCCGCCCCCACCCCCGCCCCCCACCCCCGCCCCCACCCCGCCCCCGCCCCCACCCCCGCCCCCACCCCCGCCCCCACCCCCACCCCCGCCCCCACCCCCGCCCCCGCCCCCGCCCCCGCCTTCGTCCCCGCCCCCGCCGCCCGCCTGCGCGGGCGCAGGCTCTCTCTACCTGTTGCCCGCCAAAATCACAACCTCTCTAGGGCCCAGTTGCACAATTTTACTAATATTATTAGAAGGTAATTACAAATACAACTTACACATTTTCAGCACTAATATTTTCTGATGCAAAACAGTAAAGAACTTCTGATAAAACTGGAAGAGATTTATTAGTAAATTTTACAAGTTACTCATCTCTCAGAGAATACATCAGTGTTTACGACCTCCCTGGTTGCAGAACAAATGCATATATTATAGGTAGACGATTTGATTTGGTAGGTTTACAGATGAACTTACTAGACAAGAGAAAACTAAGTCATGGAAACAAATCTGGGAATATGCCATTTTAGTACGTACTTCGTCACCTCAAAAAAAGTCGAATTAATTGAGAGATGTGTGTTTGCTGTTCTGTGGAACTAGTCAATTACATTTCCAATGTTTTGTGGTTATTGAACAACCCGGGTGAATAGTGTTCTATTTATAGTATTAACCACACTTACCGCACGACAAATAGTTGATTTATTGACACCATTCATGTCAACAATACTGACTTCCACTATCTAATCAATGCAATGTTGCACATAGCCGTTGTTTTGGCAACTTTTCTTGCCGCATGTTGAATTTCCACAAATATTTCCAGAAATAATCTTTCAGCATTGAAATTCAAAATTGATCCGCTGTCGATAACTTTGTCTCTAAGTTGTCTGGGAATATATTCTTCATCTGAAGAATCAAAAAGGAAATTCTCTGACATCTTCTACAGTTATCATTTATAATATTGCATCACCTCAGACTTAACCTCACTAATATTTCAGAAAATGGCTGGATTTACACTTGTAAGAAATGTAGTAGGAAACATTCATAATTAATATTGTTAGTGTGCATTACGCAACAAAAACATGTGAAATTTTCAAATATCATTCGTAACTTTCCTATTAATTTGTAATATTAATGTTACAGGTATATTTTGCAAGTTACAATTTATTGGAACTGTTATTAATATTATTAGTAAGTTATTATGTAATAGGGCCCTGGTCTCCTCTTGCATTTACCCAGCTTCCTTCTCTTTTTTGGGAAAATTAAAATGTCGTTCTTCGTTATACGTGGTCATGTTTTACCGAAACATGATTTTAATCCAAGATAAAGAAGCACTGTATATCTTTGAAGTTAAATAGAATTTACTATACACTATACTAATGACTGTCCGTTTTGAATTATTCATTAGTATGTTCCGAATATTATAGACAGCTGGGAAATTAAATCAAAATAGAAATTTAAAAGTTGTTTGACATTTATTAATAAATCATGAATAAAATCCATTTTATTTCAACAAAATTCAATTTTTAAGAAAAAAAACACTTCGTTACCCAGAGAGAATTTTTAGTATAATTGATGGTACGTTTTCTTTAAATGTTTTAATAATGCACCCAGCTAACGTATAGAAAGTAGCTTTGCTTTTTAACAAACACTTTAGTGCTTCTGATGTGAATATGAGCTACGTGAATAAATTTCACGTATTTCATAAAAAATATCTTTGTTTTGCATTTAGTAAAAGAAGTATTTATTGTTACCTTGTTTGCTTCTGAAATACTTGCATACGTTATGTACTTAATTACGATATTAAAACTATACAAGTTCGATGCATGCAAAGAATGTTTGTACTCTTCGATTACCTTTAGGTTTCTGTCTTGCGAAGGAAGTGCTATTAAAACTCTGTGCTTCTGATATGCAGCGTTGTAACATTCACTAAATGAGATCCGCCGCTAACATTGTCGTGCTGAAATTCCGTGCAGCGCAGCGGCCCTGAATGCACACAATACGTTCCCGATCTCCCCGCCTGCCCCCCCACCCCACTCACCCTCCCTCCCTTCCTTTCTCATCCACCTGCCCACCCATCCATTCCTCATCCCCCAGCACATTCATCGCCCACCTGCCCATCCACAAGCAGCGTGCCCACCCACCCCACGCACCTGCCCACTTGCACACCAATCCACCTGCTTCCTTGCTCTTTCGATCTTCCGCCGCAACGCGTTCTCCTGGTCTACGGTCTTATCGCCCAATCGCCCTCTCACCAGTGAAAAGTGGCGAGCGCGCAGTCATCGCCCCTTGCCGGTCCTTGCAGCCACTTGCCGCCTCTTGTCGTCCCTTGCCGTCCCTTACCGCCTCTTGCCACCCCTTGCCGCCTCTTGCCACCCCTTGCCGCCTCTTGCCACCCCTTGCCGCCTCTTGCTACCCCTTGCCGTCTCTTGCCGCCCCTTGCCATCTCACGCCGACCCTTGCAGCCCCTTGTCGCACTTTGCCGACCCTTACCATCCGTTGCGGCCTTCTTGCCGCACCTTGTCGCCCCTTGCCCTCTTTGCCGTCTCTTGCCGTCTCATGCCGCCCCTTGCCGTCTCATGCTGTCCCTTGCCGCCCCTTTCCACCTCCTTTCCTCTTCGCTCGGCATTGGCCTGTCTCCGCGCCCACCCAGCGCAGTATCTATGGGGACAGCGTGTATGTTCGCCGCTAGAGTAGAAATCAGTGGCACCAGCACGAGGAGTGTCATCTCTTCTTTACCTCGCTTTTCCTGCAGCAAGGCTCGTGCTAAAAGCGAGTGAGTTCAATGGCAGAGCTTCTGGGGCGTGCCTTTTTGATCTTCTCAAGTGTCTTGACCCCATGACGTTTGTGTCCCATATCTGGTTTCATACGATACATAATATGTTGCCTTCTTGCAGCATACGATACCTTTACAGAATTCTATAAACGCTTCTCGTAGGTTTCTCTCTCCGTTCTCAAAATTGTCTCGCGTCTTCTTTGTCTTTTCTGGTGCCTCCAGGCGACTGACGGAGCCGGCCCTTGGCCCTTACTAACGGGTCACGGACCGCGCGCGATCTTTCCTTTGTTGTCATATCCTCACCCCTCACATACACACTTACACTTACATGCACCACACTACCACACATGCCGGGAGTCCGGTCGGGAGTTTTGAGCTTGGATTGGGCCGGGAGCTTTGAGCCGGGAGTCCGTTTGGGGCGGTGACACGCTTGTGGGAGATACCTGGATCAGGGAAACCTCTTTAGCCGACGGTAGTGCGGCACCAGATCACACCATCTAGCGGGTGAGAAAAACACTGTCACTTCTCGAGCAAAACACACGCACTAGACTTAGCAGTTGATAGGTTCGGAATTGCTAATCAATCAATAAATAAATCTAAAGTGACAGTAAACAGCACATGCCCCTTCCAAACTCCTTCCAGAAGTGAGAAAAAGATCAAAATATTGAATCCCCATGTGAGGACTTTATAAGTTATAAAACTAAAAAAAATACGAGCAGTGACTAAACTTCTATATTTCTGTAATAAATTGAATTTCATTTGAAGTCGGATTGAGATCACACCATAACTTCATCAATGACACCAGGGACACCTACATTTTACACAGGTGGCGTTCGCTGAATAGTTATTATTAGTCGGAGAGGAAGTCCTAAAAGAAACTCGATGTAACAGATCTTAATACACCCGTATAAAGTATACCATACTCGCTGTGAACGTAATGTAAACTTCAGTCTCCTTTGTTAATACCCATAATTTCATCATCGTTTCATACAAATACATTATTCTTATAATGCGTTAAATGCGTGTATCGTATTGTTAATGCGTAGTAAATAGATCGTATTCGAAGTCTGACATCATTTCTTTATTACAAAGTTCAGTATGCCACGAAATTTTCTGTTACGGAACGTATTTTCAACATGTCGTGAAATTATTTAAGTACATGTTACCTCACCGTGTGTAATTAGTTTCATTGAAAATACTACTACTGGAAGAAGCACACTTGACGCGTGTGACACTCGTCAGTAATTTGTTTACTTTCACTGCTTTGCGCATTTAGGGTAATGAGGAAAAACTCCAGGAAGAAGCTGCGAGAGAAAGTGGGAAGAGTTCGGCCATTCAAATTACAGTAGCGGTCAACGAAGCCACATGCCAACAGTGCTCATCTGGCCGACCGCCAAAATTAGCTCCAAGTTCGATAACGGCGACGTTACGCTGTCCGCTTACATGTCACAAGCGCTGCATGATTTGTATTTTTTCTTTTTCTTGCGACCTCCCGTGCCACCTGTCACATTAGTATCCTCCTGGTCGCAGGCCTTCATAAAAACGGCTTGTCGACCAGCCATGTGGTGGCGAGAGTGGAGCCAAAGATCAAATTGTAATTCTTTCTTTGAATTTCCAAAAACGTAAAGCAGAAACGTGTAAATGCTTTGTAACTCGTCGTAGGTGAAGCAACGCGGTTATATAATTAAAAAGTGAATTGGAAAAGAGGACCTAGAAATGAACTTGGCTCCTCCTCTGGTTTTAGGTTGCCTGCGCGTATGGTCGTCCAGTCTGTCGTTGCATTTGTTTTGAACCGGTGTCTGCTTGCGGATATTGAAGCAAAGTCTGACGATAGCACTGGTGACTGGACGATCGCGGGTGCAATCCCAGAATTTGTCCATTCGCGCAAAGTGTAAATAGCGCCAGATGGGTTGATTTCGTGGGTCGACTACTCTAATAAATGGTTTCCATTCTCCGAAACACTTTAAAGAGTATGAAGAAGCACAATCATTTTCTTTCGTGTTATTATTTTTACATTTCTTGCGCTTCCTATCCATTCATTATTCATGTTCAAACTTGGATGCCATTGAAGATTTGCCAAGGATAAAATATGTTTATTATTATTATTATTATTATTATTATTATTATTATTATTATTATTATTATTCCTGTAAATCACGACTAAAGATATTATGTGTCGGCTGAATATAAAATCTATTCCAGGTTTGAACCATCTACCTAAGGAGGTAGTTCTAGGGACTGTCGGTGCCTCTACAATACTTTGCGCAAAATGTGGGCTGTTCCAAATAAAGCTATTTCTTGCACTTCCCAGTCTTTTGAATTACCTGGGAGTTTAGACAAGTTATTACACAAATTTTGCGGAACAAATCCCAGAGCTCCGATAACTATCGGGACGACCTGTGCTTTTACGCCCCACATTCGGCTCATCTCGATTTCCAAACTCTTGTATTTAAGACGTTTCTCTGCCTCCTTGGTAACGACGTTTTGATCGCAAGGTACAGCAACATCGATAAGTAAACACGATTTTTTTCGCCAAATCCCGGATAACTATATCCGGTTTGTTTCCCGCTATCGCGCGATCAGTCTGAATTTGTTGGTCGTACAATATCGTACACAATCCAACAGACGTCACCGGCTTAGGTGAGTGTTCGTACCACTTGGGGCATGTGTTCGGAACTTCGAGGGCGGTACAGATCTGCCAGTGGACACCCTGTAGTGTCTTTTCAAGTATTCGGTCTTTGTTAGGATTGGACAAGCTGAGACAATATGATCAATGGTTTCTACGTGTTCTGACAAATGCGGCATTTATCATCTTGGGAAATTTTGGGAACCGCTTTATCGTAATGTCGTGTTCTCAACGCCTGATCTTGGGCAGCTATTAACAGTGCTTCCGATTCTGGCTTCATTCTTCCCCTTTTAAGCCACATAAATGATTGATCTTTATTGATCTGCACCTTGTCCATTCTTTTTAGATATTGTCCGTGGAGTGGTTTGTGTCTCCACGATTTCTTTAATATTTTTTGTGTCTCAAATTTCATGTCAAATAGCATGAGATGTTCAGTGTCTCTGTCATTGTGGGTGTCTTGCATAGTCTTGTTCGCAATGCTTCTTGATACACTTACAATGCCTCCGTTTCCCAATTCTTCGGTCAAATTTCATGACGTGCCTCATTAGTGGGTCATCTTGATGGCTGACTACATACTTTTCCGTCCCGGTTATTATTATTATTATTATTATTATTATTATTATTATTATTATCATTATCATTATTATTAATTTATTTTTTTCGTGATCTGTGCTGTCTGTGAGCTTTCCTCTTTGAATACTTTGTAGTTTACATTTTTCTATGCGAAACTGCATGCCTATATCACTAGAGAATATTTCAGTGATATATGTTAGCTTCTTTAAACCGTGTAATGTGCCAGAGTATAGTTTTATATCATTCATGCACGCCAAATGGGTGACCAGACACTTCTCCTGGCTTTTCAGTTCAAATCCCAATCTACTGTCATCCAATAAATACCACAGTGGGGTTTGTAGCCAGGCAGAACCAACACAGACTGAGGCTATCTCCTTGAAATATTCCTCGCGTAATCTTCAAACTCTTTGTGACTACTCTCTCCTTGAAAGCATGTGTATTCTCGTATACCAGTGGTTCATTATAGTCTTGAGGAATTCCGCACAGTGTTTATACTATATATTCTAAGGACATCGATGAGCCAATGGTGACGGACCATGTCGAATGCTTTTTTTAAAGTCAATAAAGCACGTATACAAGTTTTGCTTTTTCCCACATGCCTGAGACACGATAACACTGTCTGTTGTTCTTATTATTATTATTATTGTTATTATTATCATCATCATCATCATCATTATTATTATTATTATTATATATGGAATTCACTGCTGAAGAGAGTGTCAAAGAAATTGAAAATCTGCGTCAGGTTGCTGGAAGCTTTCTAAGGTGCAGATCTAATGACAGAGGGTGTCTCTTCATTGCTCTCCATAAAATGTGGACTGCTCCCAATAATGCTCTTTTAAATGTCTTGGTGTTATTATTTTTCTTAATGTTTATATTAATAATAAAAATAATCAATTATGGCCTCATTCCAATTGCCCTTTGAGCTTACAAGAAGAAAATGCTCAGCGAATGCGCCATTGCGTCTGACACTCAAAGCGAAGGTCGCTGGCATTCTTCCTCGACGGCGGAGAAAGTGTAAGGACCGGTTTGCACACGTCTTGTGGTGGCGTTAGGAACGACGGCGGTAATTCCAGTCAACGAAACAGATTATATATCATTTATTACAGAATTAGTATTTTATGTTGTAATTCTGTATTAAAAGTTTAATACCAGAAGAGGCCAATTATTTTGTGCAAATGTATAATTATTACATTGTTTAAAATTGTTTTGCCCCCGAAAAAAACCATAAATTATTTCATTTATTAAAATCATGTTGTTTGAAAACGAGTGATAAAAATGAATCACACCACACTTGGTATATAATTAAACGAAAAGGAAAAGTTTAGCTTGTTTACATGCTAAGATTGGGCATTAGGGTTTTCGAAGTAAAACTTGTGTGGAGAAACGTGTGATAAATGAATATAGATACAGTATACGTATTGCTGTGTACGCGCCGACCATTTAAGCGGCGCGCGCCAGCAAACCTCTAAACTCCATCAAGAGGGCGCAGCACGGACCCGCTGCGCACTGACCCGTAGCCAAGAAATCATTTCTCATTGGCCCACCGGGATATAAAACCCGGTGGACAACGGCACGATGTAAGAGATATAGGTGGGGTTCACTCCGATCTAAAACTGAAGCTAATGTGAGGCTAGTTCTCACAGCTCTCGCTATGTAAGCGCTGCGAACGACTTGGGCATTTTTGGGACAAGATGGTGATCCATTTAATAGCTTTGTAACCTCTGTGGAAGCCACTAAATCGCGAGACGGCATCATGAATGCCCAACTCGATCGTGCGCACCGTACGGATAAGCGAGGAACTAGCCTCAAACTGGCTTCAAACATTTTGTCCAAAAGGCGGCTAGTTGACACACCTATATATCTTACATCGTGACAACGAGTAAGCGTCGAGTCAGCTACCAGCCAGCTACGAGTCAGCCAGGAGTCAACCACGAGTCTGCCACCAGTCAACAGAGAGCCGCTCACGCAACCGCCAGCACGAGCCTGTGTCCACCGACTCGTCACACCGAGGCAACGGCACTCCACGACGCCACTGCCTCGCCGCACCAGGCGCCGGCCCCGCCGCCGCCACGACGCTCTGCCAGCGACGCGACCACGCCCCGGCCTCGCCACTGCCGTCGCCACGTTCGGCTAGCGACGCTTCACCCCAGCAGCGCCCCAGAGGTGCTACGGTCTCACCGCTGTCGCGCATCCTGCTTGACCCCGCGCTCCAGCCTCTCGGCACCTGGGCGACGGCTCCGCCGCCGCACTACTCTCAGCCGGCGACACTCCCCGCTCGCCGCGGCCGTTGTCACAGCCCCCTCGGCAACGAGACTACATAGCTCGGTGGCTTAGTAATCTCCTCCCCGAGGAGTGACGCAAACGTCGCCATCTGCCACTGAACATGGCCGTCGGCCGTAGATACTGAGCCTCCGGCTTAACCAGTTCGCCGTCCGGCGACCATATTGTACTTCTATGTTGTGTTAAATAAATGTTGTAAGAAAACGAGTTCTTCTTCTGATTGCAAAGACACAACACGAATAAATATACATATGTATATAAACATACGCATACATATGCACCGGCGGGTGGGCGCGGGAGCGGGGCGGAGCGGGGCGGGCGGGGCAGGGCGGGGCCTAGCGAGGCTGGGCGTGGCGGAACGGGGTGGGGCGGGGCTGGGCGGGGCGGGGCGGACTGGGGCGGGGCAGGGCGGGTTGAGACGGTGCGGGGCAGGGCGGGGCCTAGCGAGGCTAGGCGTGGCGGAGCGGGGTGGGGCGGGGCTGGGCGGGCGGTGTATTGGTTGCACAATTACATTGCACGTCCTCGATCCGCGGTAAGCACATGGCGTAGCAGGTAGCCACAAACGTTCGTAGTGTTGCTTCGTGTTTGAGAGCAATTCAGTTTCCGGTTGCTCGTTCGAAACACTCCTGAATAACACTCGAGAATCCACCCGTTTATACCCGGCGTGAGACAGCATAGAAACACGACTTTATTTTAAAGTCGCCTTATTTTATTTATTGCGCACACTGACGTTTTACCACTCAACAGTGTGTTACACATTTTAAAATATTCATTATTTAGCCTCAATTTCCTTAAAATTAAATCATCACATTTTATTGGTAACAATTGTAGGAAATAGTGATGTCATTCAAGTTTTGAATTAAATTGCAAATCATAATTTCTGAAAGCACTGTAAAGCACTGTAAGCCAGGAATCTCCCAGTCAGCGATGCGATTCTTGATCATATCGTCCAGTCCCCGGTTTATGACGTCCCAATGTTGCGAACAGGTTTGCAGCCCACATTTATGGAGTCGGTTTGGCAGGTGTGTGAGAACGTGAAGAGCGCTCCCGCCCTCTAGCGGCGAGGGCATCGCGCGGGGGCTTTCCGATCGGCCGCTCAGGAAGTTCGTGCGGCCCCCGCGGGGGCGCCAGCGCGGCGGCGACCGGATATGAGCGCGCAGGGGGCCGTTGAATGGGGCGCGTGGGGGGGGGCGAGGCGGGCTTCACCCACGTCACCCGCACGCGTCCACTCGACGCGCGGGCCCTCGAACCCGCAATCCGCCCCCGCCCCCGCCCCCGGCCCCGCCCCCGGCCCCGCCCCCGGCACGCCCCTCCAGCGCCGCTCAGCTGCCCTCGGCGCGCATTGTGGCTCGCGGCGCCACCCACTCCGCGCCCCTCCGCCGCCCAGCCGCCTCGTCGCCCAGCCCCACCACCTTGGTGGTCCCAGCCTCAGCGCTCGCGTCGCCGGCCGCCGCAGCCTCGGGCCTCAGCGCCTCTGACCCTCCCCTCGCTCTCCGAGCCCGCCTCGGGCTGCTATCTCCGTGTCCCCCCACAAACTCCGCCCCTGTGCCACCATTTTGCGACCCCTCGTTCCAGCACATCCGCCTCACTGCCGCCATCTGTCCCACCGTCCCAGCAACTCCACCTCAGTGTCACCATCACTGTCCCCCAGCCCCATCAACTCTACCTCAGTACCACCATCTCTGTCCCCCACCCCACCAACTCCACCACAGTACCACCATCTGTTCCCCTGCCCCACCAACTCGACGTCAGTGCCATCATCTCTGTCTCCCCGCCCCGCCAACTCCGCTTGTCTGTCCCCCATCCCCCTCTCAGCTCCTTCCATCTCAACGCAGTGCCTGCCGCCCATCACCGCACCCTCTGCCCCCCTCGTCTTACAGATCCCCGCCTCTGGCCTCCTTGCTTCAGCACCCCCCTGCTCAACACTCTGCCTCGGTGACCACTGACATGCCGCTTCGTATCTCTGCGCCCCCATAATATCTGTGTGCTCTACCCCTCCCCACGCCTCACCCCCATCGCAGCGTTCACCGTATCAAACGCCCTTCGCCACCTCTGTGCCCTCTTGGATGCGCCACCACCTCCCCTCTTGAGCGCCCATGTATTAGCGTCCACCCCACATCACCGCCGGCATACTCTGGCCAGCCTCGCCTCCGCCTGCTCCCACCAAACATCACACGGGCTTCGCATTGTATGAACCCATGAACCCAAGAGAATTCAAGGGACGCGAAAAGTTAACGGGAGTTACTGCAACAATCACAAAATGCGTTGTTGCGGCTAGAACGCTTTCAATGCACATACGTGATCTCTGTAAAACGCGTAATATTGCTGCGGCTGAAGTTCATCGGAGAAGAATCTGCGTTGTTTAGAGTTGCAGAGGTATCTTGTATAGCAAGTGAAACGCAACCAGTGTAATGACTGGTAGCTGTTTACCTTTCTCTCTGGTTATAAATCCACAGCGTTGGCAAAAAGTCAACAGAAAAAATGTTCAACAGAAAACTTTCATAATTTCCGTAAAAAGTATGAATAAAATTGCCATGAGTTTTGTAAGTATCTTCATTATTCTCTCAACTTAGTAGTTAATATTAATTTACGTGGTTGTTTGTACTTCATTAGCAACTCTAATTATCCATTACAGTTGTTGGCGCACGATGTAAATTTTAAACTAAAATTATATGTCACTTGCAACATCGTTGAACGACACTTGCTAATTACGTGTTATATTTGGACAAGTGCCCATTTTGCATTTATTACTGTATGCTTGCGTGGAGAGAACCTACAATATTAACATAATGAAAATTTATTTTTTAACTTTAATCATTTTATTATGGTGATCCACATCATGTTGGAGCGTTTAAACATTTCAGTTTACTACCTGTTAATGCACCATTAAACTTCCACATCAATAGTTTCTTAACAATCGCATTTTTTATGTTGTATTGGCTAGTAATAGACACGACTTCAGGTCCAAGATATAGTGAAGATGCAGGTATGAATGGTAAATGCGTAGCATAAATTAATCGTAATGGTAAATGTTAAGCATAAATTAATCGTATTTAGGAGAAACATATTCAAGGTGATTAATCTCGATTTGGCCAACGTGCGCAAACTTAGTTTTTGTTTCAAAAATGTAATACATGCGTCCTGTCCGCATCGAAAGTAAGGAACTTTTAAAACAGTGGCTAATCTGTCTCTTTCGAAATGCTGACATTGTTTATAACTTCAGGTCAGTATGGCGCGAAGCAATTCCACACTTCGAGAAAACATTTTTTAAAAATTTTCTGTAGCCCACTAAACCTCTTGGATTTCATAAAACATTCGCGTATTCGCACTCCTACTAGATTGTAGGGGGCAAGTTGGGACCGACCATTTGCATTGCGTGAATAATAGACGTGGAAAATGGTAAGAGAAGAAAGAGCCGCCTGCAGTCCGTAGCCGTTTGCCTAAGGCACTACTCTGGCGTTCAACTGGTATTGGTCGCTCAAACCCACGGAATCGACTAATCAGAGCAGCTACTCGTGTACAGTGTGTCTCAGATTGAATGTTGAACCTCTAGGACATGTAGAAGGGTCAAAACAAAAATATTTGCCAATGATCATTTATTGGACATTTCATGTCAGACATTTGTACATTATTACGAGTAAGATTTCCCCTCATTATTATGCAATCCTGCATAGCGCAGTACTGCCTCGCAGGCGGCCAGGTAACCACAGCCACCTGCGGCAACATGCGAGTGTAGGGTTAGACTGTCCGTTAGGTGGCCTAGATCGAATCCTGTATATAAACTTCCACGAAACCATTCATTGTAAAATTTTAACTGATAAAAGTCGTAGAAAAAATACCGTATGCAACTCGATGTAATGGGTATTAATACCCATCATTTCATCACCGTTTCGTAATGTACTATTTTGTTTTTATTTCTATGTAATTAAGAAGAAATTGAACCCCAATTGCCAGAGAGAAAAGCGTCGTTGAGCCGGAGAAAGATGGAGTTCGCCCGCGGTGCGAGCCGCTTCGAATTCCGAGGCCGCCGGCGCTTCTTAAATCAGCCCGTGGCACTCAATCGCCGTCCCGTCGCGTCGCGTCGCGTCCCGCGGCGGGCGCCGAGGGTGCGGGCGAATGGCGCTGGGCGCTGTTTCCGACGCCGCCCCCCGCGCCGTCAGTCTGCCCGACGCAAGATTGATTTCACCCCCGCCTCGCCCCTCAGACCGGGACGCCAGCCGCCGCACCTGCGCTCACCACGACGCGAAACACTGCGCTGCGAATTCCAGCAAAAAGGGCGACATCGGATTGCAGATGGTTATTGACATCATTAGGCAAATGATCAGCTCATAACTGATGAGGTTGACGGTTTTTAAGGGTGATAGAAGAGGTTTGTAACCAACTGAATATTTTATTTGAGTTCTCGATCTCTCGATCGTCATTTGTTCAAAATATTTTCTAATATCATCTTGCAATACGAAGGCAAATCAATAAAGTCTGTTTTCTGGAATAATTGTATTCATCCTAACTTCTTTCGCTATAGCTCAATTGTTTCTTTTTTCTTCACAACCAGCGAGCTGTAAAATTCTTACAGAATGCCAGTAATTAAGAATGCCTTTTTGATTTCATTTTTGGTCGCTTTAAGTCGATATATCAGAACTACGTTTAAAACGATGTTTGTAATTTTCTTGTATTTTCTAACATATTCACATATTTTGGATTTGTATCTACTATTTGGACCCGTGCAAAGTTCTGTTTTTTGTAAATCATTATCAAACCTAATAAAAGTCCAGAATGAAATAGTTTTCCGATTGTGCATGTAAGTGAGGTTCTTTGCAGAATAACGTGTGAGCTCGTGCTTGTGTGCTGGTTTGTGCTCTGATGCTCGTGCGCAGCATCAGAGTATTCCGTAGTGTATACCACACGGGCACCCTGATACAACAACATTAAGGTTAACGTGCTTTAAAAAGTAAATCGTAGACATTGTGTTCCATCTCACCGTTTATAGTTTTTTCTATTATTAATTGTATATAATTTACGCTGAATTATGATAGTGTCTTGTTATTTTGTTTTCCCTTCATTGATTGACTGATTAGTGATTCCGAGCGTGTCAACTGTCAATGTAATTAGTCCTGTGAGTGTAGTGCATGTTTTATCCCCGCCGTGACGGTGATCATTCTCCGTTCGATGGCGAGATCCAGCACCGGCCTATCCGTGAGTAGGTTTACTCCAACGAGATACCAATGGGGCAACCGCGCCAGCCGGGAGAAGCTCATAGCTCCCGACTGGCAGGTGTGGTAGTGTATTGCCTGTACGTGTGTGTACGTAAGCGGTACGTAAGAGGAAAGAAAGATAGAGCTCGATTTGTGGTCCGTTTGCACCGGCATTCGTCTGGTATTGATTAGAGACACCACGGAAAACTACCGATCAGAACCGACGGACGGTAAAATTCTACTCCAGGCAGCATTTGAAATTGGCCTAGCTACATAACTAGTGTCGAAAATCTTGCCACCGCCAGGACTCGAATTGTAGAACCTCCTGGTTAGAGATACTGCAGGAACATCAGTTGATACCCTAAGCTACATAAGCCGATATGATTTCTCTTTACGTTATATATTCAGATATTTTTAAAAGCCTATATTATTTAATTTTGTATCAAGTAAAATTCCATATCATATCGGATCACGATGTGGCGTGGCGATTGTGACTGTTGTACATTCAGATAAATGGGCACGTGGCACATGACAACATTCACGGGGGCGAAACGTGCCGCCAACCGCGAAAGCCATCGCAGATAAATCTCACCGTGGTCAAACTGCACCTGTTCATTTATCTAAATTCCACTTCAATCCCATTCGTATACCCCTTCCAGAAAGGCACATTCGCAGCCATCTTCGAAATGTGCGTCACTCTGGCGTGAGCATTTATTTAGCAGAAACTGCGGCGCCATCCGACACAACGCAGCTTCCTCGCGGAACCCTCTCTGCTGCATCTACATATTCAAACATCGATTCGTTTCCCCGTTCGCGGGCGCCGTCACTCCTCGCCCGGCTCGGCTCTCGCCTCGCGGCCACCCGCACCGCAGCGCGCCCCGCCCCCGTCCCCGCCCCCGCCGCTGCCACTCGTAAAACGCGCGCGGCCGGTGGGCGGCCGCACCCCGCCCCTTCCGCCCCGCCCCGCCCGCCCGCCGCGTCACCCAGTCGCGTCCTCTCCGCCCTCTCCGTTTTTCGATTTCAGTCGCTGTCTGGAGGAGGATTTTGGCAACCGGCTGCTGTGATCGGTAGTTTTCCGTGGTTTGTCCCATCAACACCAGGCGAATGCCGGGGCAGTACCATAACAAACGGGCCACAGACCGCGCGCGTTCTTTTCTTCCTTTTCCTTGTCTTATACTCACCCCTTAAACACACACTTACATGCACTATACTAACACACATGCCGGGAGGCTGATCAGGATCTTAGAGCTTGTCTCGGCTGGGGCGGTGCCCAGCTGGTGGGAGATACCTGGTTGTAGAGAAAACCCCGTTAGTCGACGATAGGTCGGCTACAAACCTCGCCATCCAGCGGGGAAAAGATCACAGCCACCACCACCACCACCACCACCCGAAGAAAAACACGCACTACCCTTACGGGAATAATGACCTCCGTAGTTGACGCGCCCGGAATCACTTACAATCAATCAATCTCTCCGTTTTTCCCGTTCCTCCTACCCACTCTGGCTGTCGTCGCACGTCAAATCTACTCTGCCCGCTCGCCTTCGTTGACCACACCGACCATTCTGCATTTTCCACCCGTTCTCTCCAGTCGCGCCCAACAAGCTCGTCTCCCAGCTATATCGCTCGCTCTGGGCCGTTCTCCCCCTCCCGCCCAAGCCGTCTCCACCCGCTCCTGCCTGCCTACCCGCCCCATGGAGGTAACCAATACCTCCACCAGTGCCACCAGCCTCACCTGCCCTGCTCGCTCCGTCCTGCGGCGACTACCTCGCGCCCCCTCCGTCCTCCCATCCACACCTGCTGTGGCGCGGAGCGCGGGTCCCGGAGAGGACAGCGGGTGTGGGCGTGGGCGTGTGAGTGGGCTCGGGCGTGGCTGTGGGCCTGGGCGTGTGAGTGAAAATGGGTATGGGTGTGGGTACAGGGGGTGTGGGCATGGGTGTGCGTGTGCGTGTGTGTGAGGGTGTGGGTGTGGCCGTGGGCATGAGAATTGGCGTGGATGTGGGCGGGGACGTGGGTGAGGGCGTAGGTGTGGGCGTGGTTATGGTTGCAGACGTGGGCGCAAGTGTGGATGTGGGCGTACGATTTGTTGCGGGGAGTGGGCATGGGCGTACGAGTGGTAGGGAGTGGCATGAGTGACGGCGTGGGTGCGGTCGTGGGTGTGGGCGTGGGCGTGGGCGACGACGTGGAGTGGACGTGGATCTGGGCGTGCAAGTGGTCGCAGGTGTGGACGTTGGCGTGGGCGTACGATGGGCGGGGGAGTGGGCATGGGCGAAGTAGAGGTGGGGCGTGGGCGTGGGTGTGAGCGTGGGGGTGGGCGAGGACGTGGTGTGGACGTGGATCTGGGCGTGCAAGTGGGCGCAGGTGTGGACGTTGGCGCGGGCGTACGATGGGCAGGGGAGTGGGCATGGGCGAAGTAGCGGTGGGGCGTGGGCGTGGGTGAGGGCGTGGGTGAGGTCGTGGGTGTGGGCGTGGGCGTGGGCGAGGACGTGGAGTGGACGTGGATCTAGGCGTGCAAGTGGGCGCAGGTGTGGACGTTGGCGTGGGCGTACGATGGGCGGGGGAGTGGGCATGGGCGAAGTAGCGGTGGGGCGCGGGCGCGGGCTGCACTGAGCGGCGGCGCGGCCGCTCGTGAAGGATCGCGGGGCCTCCGGAACGGCCAATAAATACACAAAAACCCGAACGTCGCCCCGAACAAGCGTCGTAAAGCACCGCGGCGCGGCCCCGCGCCGCCGCCGCGGGCCGTCCGTCGCCATCATAAGTAGCTTACGCAGGCGCCGGATGTATTTATTCGCGCCAGTGCGCCGCGTGGCTGCTGGCCGCTCTGCCCGTGGGTATTGCCCGACTCCACCAACAGCGCCAGTGTCGTTTGCGGGCGCAGATGAAACATCTTTCAGGCCAATGGGTTATTGCGAAGTGGAAAGAGACCCGACGAACTAGGGGGGGACGTACGTCGAACGAAGAATAATGCGCGTTCTGACTCCTGAATAATGATTATGCCGTGTCATTCGCCTGGAATTCGTAGCGCAGAACTGAGACCGAAAAAGATTGGAGTATGTCAGTGAGTCTGAAATTCTAGTGCATAATGTCGTCCATAAAGTAAAGTGGGAGTGGACACTTTGTCTGAAAATAAAAATAGTGCTGAAGGTGAGACTTTGGCGCACGAATGTAATGCTAATGGACAAGGCGACGATAGGAGCAGAGTCCATCAGTTTGAAATGTGTACGCCAAAGGAATTTTTGTATAAATCTTTTGTTTTTAGTACGAATTTAAAGAAACTTTCAAGTATATAATATTCGAATCATTCTCAATAAGCGAAGCAGCAGCCATTTTCATTCATGTCTATGTTTTCTTTGCTTTGCATACGCGGTTGTTTCATATGTCTATTACTTCTTAGCGATATGCCTACTACACAAATTTTTTCCTAAAATTTGGGTATCCAACTAAAATTATATTTCATTTCAATACTCAAGAAAGAGAAAGTATGCATAATTTTATTATATTCATTCATTAATTTTTCCCGGTCCGTAGGGTTAATTTTTTGCTTCCGCAAAGAGCATCAAGCAGATTCCTTAGATGCGCAAGGCGTGGGCGCGTGGTCCGTTGGTGTGGAGGCGGGTGGGGGAGGCGGGGCAAGGGGACGCAGCTCCCTCCTCCGTCGCCGCCTCCCGAGAGGACAGCGGATTCGGGCCGAGGGAGCGGGGGCGTGCAGGGTACGTAGGCGGGGACGAGGTGCGGACGAGGCGGTGAAGGGTGGGGGCAGAGCGGGGAAAAGGCGGGAGCAGGGCGGGGGGCAAGGCGGGCGCAGGGCGGGGCAGGGCGGGGGCAAGGCTGGCGCAGAGCAGGGGCAGGGGCGGGAGCAGGGCGGGGGCAGGGCGGGGGCAGGGCGGGGTAAGGCGGGGGCAAGGCGGGAGCAGGGCGGGGGCAGGGCGGGCGCAGGGCGGGGGCAGGGCGGGAGCAGGGCGGGAGCAGGGCGGGGGCAGGGCGGGGGCAGGGCGGGGTAAGGCGGGGGCAAGGCGGGAGCAGGGCGGGGGCAGGGCGGGCGCAGGGCGGGGGCAGGGCGGGAGCAGGGCGGGAGCAGGGCGGGAGCAGGGCGGGGGCAGGGCGGGGGCAGGGCGGGGAAAGGCGGGAGCAGGGCGGGGGCAAGGCGGGAGCAGGGCGGGGGCAGGGCGGGCGCAGGGAGGGGGCAGGGCGGGGGCAGGGCGAGAGCAAGGCGGTAGCAGGGCGGGCGCAGGGCGTGGGCAGGGCGGGGGCAGGGCGGGGGCGTGGTGGGGCGGGGCGGGCGGAAGCGAGGCAGGGTAGGGAAGGGGTACAGTGTGGCGGGGGGGGGGCAGGAGCTGAGGCAAGGTGGAGGCGAAGGTTAAGGGGGGAGCGGGGAGGGGCGGGGCGGAGGAGAGCGCATTTGCGGGGCGTGGGCGGGCGTCGCGTCGCGTGTGGGGCTAGCGGCCTTCCCAACGCAGCGCCGGCCCGGGGCGTATATAAAGCTCGCACTGTCACATTTCGCCGCGGCGACGGCCAGCGCTTGGGCAGCCTTCGACCGCTCGGCGCTGGCGAGCAAGCCCCTGCACAACGCAACCCTGCCATCGTATCTTAATAAATTTCTTGGTCTACGTAAATGTCGGGGTGGAGACGGCTCTTGTAAGGTAGCGATAGCGATTTCGGACGAGGCGTAAAATACCCGCTAGACGTTAGCTGCAAATTCGCTTTCGGGCTATAGGACATGTACAATTCGATTCTCTTGTACGAGAAACTCATCGGATCTATTTCATCAGAACAAAAACAAGGTTGTGAAGGCGATATGTAATCCTTTTTCGGAATGAACGTGACGTTCCTTTCACTTTTTTGTTAGGATCTACGAGTACGTGCGTTGTCAGTGGGTGTAGAGGGCCGAATTACTCAATCCTCCCAAACTTTACCCTGAGCTCTGAGCCAGCCGTTTTGTGTATAGCCCCGCCTGGGAGAGAGAGGGCTGACGGCGTCCGTCAGCAGGGAAGTAAAAGGGCGTGGGCTCCGCCGCGCAGGGCCCCGGACGAAGCCTCCGGCGCCCGTCAGCGCCCCTCACGGCCGCTGGCGGAATGAAACACAACTTTACGTCCTGCTGTACTGCGCAAGTTTACCTCCCCGCTCAAAATTATTTTCCGCTTTTACAGAAGATGCGTTGTTCTCCTCGCCTCGTCATGCAGGGCTGCGAACGAGGGTCAAGAAATGAGGTCTGTTCCCGCCAGGGAGTTTAGAGGAGTTGCAAATTGGGCCATCCGCCAAACAAACCCCGATCCGCAAACTACTTCCCTACTGCCTCGCCCTTCTTGCTTCGCCACATTTTCCTACGCCCTCCCCTCCCCGCCCATTCCCGCTCCTCCCCGTCCCTTCCCGCTCATTCCCGCCTCGTAAAACGCTAATCATAAAAGCTGCAGTGGATGTCGTCACCGAGTTATCGGAACCGGCGACGAAATTAGTAAGAAACTAATAACATTTTCAGATGAGTACTTCTCGATAATATTTGGGTCTATTAAATTCCACAATATGTATGTGCCACTTTAGTGCACAATATACACATGCCGTTTTGGTGCATAAAATGAAAAAAAAATATCTATGAAATTTTTCCTCGATCATTGGAATGTAATTTGGAAGATAATAAACTGACAGACCGAGAAAAAATTCTCAAAATATCAACAAGCAAGCAAACAAAAGGCAAGCTTGCTGTATCATAATGTTCACGCACCCCCTCCCCCTTTCCTCCCACTCCTTTCCCCTCGCTCGCTGTGCCCCGCCCCCAGCCACTGCCGCTCCCCCTGCCCCCCTGCTGCGTGGCTCCGCTGGCTTTGTCCCGCGCAGAGGCTGCGAGAGCTGTGCTGTTGGCTGTGATTTGATGTGCTTTTCCCTCGACTGCAGCGCTGGCGACACGCGTGCGCGTGCGCGTGATGAGGCTGCCCGCGTGCCCCTTTGGACCCGGAGAGATGGCCCAGGGCATCAACTGATGTCACTGAATTACCTCTGACCGGGAGGTCCTAGGGTTCGAGTCCCGACGGTGGCAGGATTTTAGACTCTAGCCAGATACATAAGTCGAATCATTCGCTCTCTGGCTGTGGAAATAACGTAAAAATATATCCCTTTACGTTCTTCCCTCTCGATCTCTCTTTCCATTCCCATCTCATCCCTTTACTTCTTCATACTCCTTCCGCTTATCTCCCCTTCCTCCTTTACGTCCCTTCTCGCATCGTGTTCCCCTTCTCCATCTTCCTCTTTCTGCTGCTCATCCCCACCACCCGCCTCCCGCCCATCACTCGTCTCCTCACCCCCTCTAGCCTCCCTCCCCTCCCCTCTTCCTCCGCTCCTCCCGCTTCCCCCTTCTATCTTTCTCCTCTCCCTCTTTCTGGTTCCCATCCCCGCCCCCCTGTCCCTGCTTCGTTCCTCCCCTCACTGCCCACTGGTCCCCTTGCCCCGCTCCCTCTCCCGCGGCTTCCTTCCGAGACTCTCCGGGCGGGGATCTCGCGGGCCATCGGCGCATTTGCATTGCTAATCCGCGCCATTAATTTCTTTACGACTGCGTATTGGCTCCGGCTGATAACCTGCGCCCGCCCCACCCGCCCTGCCCGCCGCGTGCTTCATTAGCAGCCCAGGGGCCTCGTGAGGTTTCGTGCGGCCTCCGTCGGCATGTTGCGCCGAATGTGAGCCTCCCCACCCCCTCCCATCCCCTGGCCACTTCCCCTCGGTTGTAGCGGCGTGCGCCAGCGATGACGAGGGGGATACTAGTAGCGCAGGCACCGTCACTGCCACAGCGACAGGCGCGGCGGAAGGGGTGGGTACGGTGGGTAGTACTACCCACACGAAAATATTCCAGGTGGGTAATTACAACCTGAAATTTTAGCAAAAAGTTTAGGGAAAATTTACAATTTAACACATGTATTACCACCGTCAAACTGGTGGCAAAAAGTATTTTCGAAATCGACCAAAATCATTATTCAATATTCAAGCTTCGCGGGCGACGCGCAGTTATGACCTAACGCAAAATGTTTATGGCGAGCTGGCAGTGCCGCATTGTATCCAAAAGAATCGACAATAGACCGATTTATTTTTCGTGGTTTCCTGAGGAAAAAGAAGGAATGTCAAAACAGAAGAATCATCCTATCAAGCGCAAAAGAGGAGCCCGCTGTAGCCTGCGAGTACATCGGACTTAACCTCGAAAAATGCTAATGAAAACACGAAAAATTGAAGCACGGATATAGAAGTGGTCTCTTCTGTTTCTGGCAAGTAAAAAATATATAGATATAAATTATTAATGCGTTCATATAAATTCTTAATCAACAATGTTGAATAAACTACATATTTTATACCGTTATCATGTTTTTCTTTAAGGAAACGAAAATACAATAAAAAATTACATGATCCCCCAAACATGGTTCTACCCAACTCAAATTTATAGGTTTCGCCTGCCCTGCACAGCGGTATGTCACAAACTGATCAGAGCAACTAGCATGAAAGCGTAGATTCGGGAATGAAAGCGACCAGAAAGATTTTTTTTCCTCCAGTGATGACGCTGTCGAAACTTGCAGGAGCGTTTACACCAACGGTTATGAATATATATTATTTATTATTAACTATCTATTATTAATATTATTTTAATTCTGTTAAAGAGGGGATACGTTTAAACAGTAAAGTAATTTAGTTGAACCCGTTTGGTTACATTTGCACAAAAGAAAGCTGTGTTGTAAAGTTACAACAGAAAAGTACCATACATGCCTGATATGGAAATCCGAAAACCTCAAAAATATGTTTCATGTCGTTGAGAATTTATATTCTGAGACTAATGAATTGAGAGATTTACAAATTCTGGAACGAAACAGTTACTACTCACTGCGAACACTTAGTTACATAA
Organism: Acheta domesticus; assembly: GCA_031308135.1. Taxonomy (NCBI): domain Eukaryota; kingdom Metazoa; phylum Arthropoda; class Insecta; order Orthoptera; family Gryllidae; genus Acheta; species Acheta domesticus. Next base: position 4,033,133 of record JAHLJT010003656.1, on the reverse strand, counting down.
ACAAGTTTCTGAAATGTAATTGAAACGTTTTCTATTTACTAAGATCCGTAGATTTACATGTTGTTAACTCTTGCAAGAAATCCTGTTATCCACTGTTACTTAAAAAAGTAATGGATCATATGATTACAATCACTGAAAAAGTTTTTTAAAACACGTAATTTTACATGCTGTATGTTGAGTTTATTTACACTAGTATTAGCATTAAAATACTCCTTAATCTTTGGATTTTCCCACGAAATATTGATAGTTTTTGACAGATCTAATGCGACATTAAACGACCACGCACGACATGGAAACAGATTGTATGGGTTTTCAAAAACGTTAAATTAACGTTTGTGAATTTACTCAGTGTTTTCAGGATTTTTTGAAAAACCGTGAGAGCACACAATTAAGTATCGCCCTAAGGGGCTGGAGCGTAAGAGTAACATTAACGAACTCTATTTGGCACAGTACAGTTCCTCTTGTTTTGAAGCTCACGTGCACAAAATTCAATAAGATCGCGATAAAACTGTAATTTTGAATGAAACCAATAAAATCTTTTTAATATACGACACTATAATAATTTGCGAAATTCTTCATGCATTTTGTTGGGAATAACTTGATGTTCCTGTGAAATCCGAATTGAAATCGGATTCATTCTTTTCAGAGATTACCTCAGACAGGTAGACACAAAACAATCGTTAAAATAACTGAATTAGTTTTTATATCATCTAAATATGCATTTAAGATTATGAAAATGAAACTTTTTTGAAATCACAGCCAGACACTGTAATTTTATTTATATAAATCAATGCCTGGAAATGTAGAGAATTCATTGAGAAATTTGTACTACAAGTACAATATAGAAACTGGATACTGGCCAAAAGCAGGTTGTTCTTGAAGATTATGTTCCTTTTTAAAAAGAGGATACAAATTTTAATTTCTGTATGCTATTTCCACTCGTTTAATCAAAGTTGACAATTATTCCTTGAAAACTGTATTTTAGCATTATTTTAGTATTAAAATACATTAGAGCGAAATGTATGTTCTTCTTGACGTTGTTTGTGAATGGCAAACAATTTTGTTATTGCTGTCGATAAAACGGAGGTAATTGAAAGGCGGAATAAATCAATGAAGGCCCCATCGAGTCACAGCGCGCCGGACGTCCAGTGGAAGTTGAAATATCAGCTGCAAACGCGCGGGTGTCAAACGCGGTGGGCGGGGCGGGGAGGGGAAGGGAGGGGAGGGGCGAGGAGGGATGAAGCGCGTCAGAGCTCAATCCGACGATGAGCCGCACCGCATCACGCGTTTGTCACCGGCCGTCGCAGCGACAGGAGGCGCGGCGGGGCGGGGCGTGGCGGGGCGGGGCGGCGCAGGCGGAGGTGGTGAAGCGGTGCGTGGCGGGGTGGCCCGGGCAGGGAGTGCAGAGATGCGTTGCGGTGCGGGCCGGGGTAGGAGAGCTGTGGGAGGCTTGGGTTGGAATGGGGCGGGGACCCGGGGGCGATGCGGGGCGGAACGGGGAACAAAGGGACCGGGAGAGATCAGAAGGCGTGGGGCGAAGCGTGACGGGATTAGATGGGATAGGACGAGATTGTGCGACGCGAGTGGAATGGGGAGATGGGGATGTAAGAAGGAAGGTTGGAGACGGGGAGCGGGGTGCGCGGGACGGTGGGGGCCGAGACGAGACGGGGAGGGGCGCTAGGATGCGGGTTGGGGCAGGAAGGGGCGGGACGGGGAGGCGCGGGGCGGCATGGAGCGGCGCGGGGCGGGGCGGGAGGGTGCCAGGCGGGGCAGGTTGGGGCGGGACAGGACGACACGGGGCGGAGTGGCACGGCACGGGCCGGGAGGGTACCGGGTGGGGTGGGTTGGGGCGGCCCGGGGCGGCACAAGGCGACACGGGGCGGGGCGGCACGGGGCGGCGCGGGGCGGCGCGGGGCGGCGCGGGGCGGCGCGGGGCGGCGCGGGGCGGCGCGGGGCGGCGCGGGGCGGCGCGGGGCGGCGCGGGGCGGCGCGGGGCGGCGCGGGGCGGCGCGGGGCGGCGCGGGGCGGCGCGGGGCGGCGCGGGGCGGCGCGGGGCGGCGCGGGGCGGGAGGGTGCCGGGCGGGTGGGGCGGTGCCGGACGGTGCGGGTTGAGTTGGGTGGGGCGGCGCGGACAGGCACACCACGCGCCGAATCGCAACAGTGATTTAGATGGCTCGAACAATACGAATCACTTTCATGTCAAGTGTCCCCATCAGCCCGATTATTCGGCATTGGTTTTGTTTCGGGAGCCACAAGTCATTTTCGCCTGTTGGCTTGTATTAAGCCAGTAGTTTTCATTTAAAAAGCGAGGGGAGTTAGCGTTAATCTTATGGCGACAAGTGCTTCCAATTGTTGCTCCATGTTGGAGAGCTGTTTGTTTTGATTAAAACAGCTTGTCAGCATCGACCTATCCGCATAGGCTTAGCCCAAACGAGTCATAAAATGTGTCGTCAGTCACAGGGTACAGGCGGTGTTTTAAATATTTTGATGAGAAATGAACGACACAGCTCATTTGCAACCTGTCTTGATCCAGTTTTCTTTTATTTTCATTGATTGAAACCACATGAATGCGCCTTAATGCTCTAAAGAGCTTTCAGTACATAAACAAAATTAAATTATTCGTATTTACGTCTGTTAATCGTTTCTTGAAATGAAGTAGCTCTAGATACAAGATCAATACCTATTTTATATCCTGTCCTTTGAATTCAATACGCTGATCAATACCACAAACAATACTTAACTGAAGGAAATATCTTTTGTTTCATTACATATTTCTGTGAAAATTGCTATTTTTGTTATATTTGCATTGCAATTGATATGTTTCCATTGCAGTCAATGACTTTCTATCCATGTAGGTCTATTCTGCCCTTCAAAGGTTCCTGACACTCCTTTTTTGTTTCAGGTATGTACTGATTTCAATCAGAGGCGATCATGTCCTGAGACTTCTAGCAGTTTGTGTAAGTAAAAGCTACTGAATAATAATAATAACTATATTAATATAAATATTATTATTAATTTCCCCTATCTCAACAAAATTGTAGAAAACTTTGACTACTACATTTTCCTTTCCTACTACTTTCGAAACTACATCATTCCTTTCCAAATAGTTTCAAACGGCCGCGAGAGTTCGTGCTGGTCTGCGCTGAGACGGGGGTTGTCGCGAGGAGAGGGCTGCTTGCGGTGGGAAGCGAAGGGTAGAATTAATGCTGGGTGGGCAGCACCTTTTGGGGAAAGGGAAAGGGAGTGACCTGCAGAACTGTTTGACGAATGCATCATGTTTCACCAATCCGATGACAAGTTCCCAGGAAGGGGAAGTCACGCATTGGGGGCAACAATCCCGTTGATAGGGATAGGGTCGTTTTTATTGTTTTATAATCTGTTGAACATTAATTTACGCGTAACCAGACTTGAACTACGCTTGAATAATTCATAAAATTTATCTTTTAAAACATGCTGTACACGCATAAGAAAAAATATAAATAAAGAACACTTGTACAATTAATTTGACTTCATCTGCCAGACGACGCAACTAGTGACGAAAACATCCTCCACCCCCTTACCCTCACACACGTTTCAGAAACGCTGTGTACCTTCAATGTGTGGCTAGCTGAGTGAACTACAAGTGCGCGTGCCTCTTTCCGATGTACGCCATTTTAACACTCGTCTTCCAATAGACTGCGCCTTTGTAGTTAAGTTAGAGATGTGTTTGGCGCTATAGTGGCTAGTATTGTAAATAATGACTACAAACTACTTGTCTTGTAGCATTCAAGTTTTGTTTTTGCAATCTTAACTGGACGATGGCAATCATAACAAAGGTCGCGTGACGAGATACTTCTGCGGACGCTTCTCAAAAACCGTGTATGGACAGCACCTAGCAAGTGTCTGCAGTGAGAGTCAGGTCATTTAGATGTGTGTCTACAAACCTTAAATTCATTTTGCAACTCCATGTAATACATGTTACACCCATTAATTTAGAGTTGCATTCTAAAAAATGAGTTCTTTTCTTTACTTTTACCCAAGATAGTCTGTCAGACTACACCTTTGTAATAATGCTTCGTACAGGTCACCTTTGTAATCTAGTGTTAAACAATTACACCACAACACGACAGCTAAATTGAACAGCGAGTGTGTTAGGGCGGTCGGGCGGGGATTCTGCCGCGGTCGCCGCGCGGCGCCGCGTGGCGCAGCACAGCCAGTTGCCTCTCTCGATTCTTCCTCCGTCGCCCGTAAAGAGCGCAGGTAATTCGGAAACTTCTGAAAAGACGCGCGCGGCGCCGCTTCGCCGAAAGATAACGGCCAATAAAACATTCGCCAACTCGCGGCGCCACTGTCGCGCGTCCCCGTAAAACTCCTAAATGAATTCCGCGAATTTCCATCGGTAATGAATCTCCGGCCCCCGCCGCGCCGCGGCGCCGCTGCTGTGTAACCTTTTCCATTAGCAGATGAGGCGCGCCTCGCCACGCCGCCTGTGATAGACACCGTGGTCTCGCTTGGAGGGGGGGGGGCGGAGCCCGGGACAAAATTCGCTAATGGGGAACATTGAGTACGCGCGTGAATTTGTACCCTTACCAGCCGCGTAACAATGCCAATCTGACACATGGGTAATGCCAACGAATGGTCAAATTCGTACTCCAGAGCAAATTGCAAAACATTCAAAGAACTATATGTTTATGTATTTAAGAAATAATGCCACGTGTATTTAGCAATTTATTACATTTGTTTTCTGGCCGTTTTATATGAAATCGTGTAGTTTTAATACGTTCTACATACTCCGGCTTTCCGATTTTTTCAAAACCCATTGTATCACATTAAACTAAATGCATTTTGAAGAAATCTGAAAGCAGAAACTTGTAGAACGTAGTAAAAACTACACGATTTCATAGAAAGCTCATTTTTTCCAACTTGCACAATATACGTTTTGATTAGTTGTTCCTCATACATTTTTTACATTTTTTTGTATTTGCATTCCTTTTCGAGGAGTGGTATATGACTATATTATTTACGTGAAGAACTAATTCAACATTTACAGTGTTTTGTCTGACTGTATAGTTGTTATCCACATCGACAAATACCTAAATAAGATTGCAAGTCTCTATTGGTGAACCGCTTACGCCAGGAGCTTACAATGCACTAGCGCCAGCGTACACAACGTATCTGGCAGATATCGCGCAGCGCAGTGATCAAGTTTCAGCAAGCTCACGGGAAGAGAGCCATCGAAAAACTAAAAATAGAAGGTCAGGCATTCTTAGAAAAGTACAGTGAAGGAATACATGAAATATCAGAGGCCTAATGCATCGCAATAATTTATGAACAGAAAATTGCCCTGGCTTGGATCTCACAAGTCTATTGCGAGTACTCCCGTGTTAACGTATTTAACACATTAACTCCGCTCCGTCCGACTTCACCACAGGCATATAGCAGCTAAGCACGGTTTTAGATGAAGATTCGAACCGACGCAAATCATGTGTACACTCTGGTCAGGAGAATACAATGGCTTAGCGATGACGGCTAAATCGACATCTGGCATTCAGGAATGAAAAATCTTACTTATGTGTTTTGTTTAGCGTGCCTACTTCTGTTGAAGAAATAAAATTCACAAAGTATTGCAAAAGAAGCAAATTTGAGTTGACCAGAAATGTTCGTCCTCAAATGAGGACGCTGGGCGTTAATGGGTTAAAACAGAGACAAATATCCACGCTGAGTTGCATCGTTGACACCGCTCCCAATTGGTACGCGACGGTAAGGAAGAGGGATGCAGGAGCCGGCGACAAAATTCGCTAATGGGCGAGCACTGTTTGAGTATGCGCATGCATTTGTAGCCTTAAAAGAATTAAAGAGCCGGCTGAACGCGCGGCCTCCGACACGTGTTTGTTGCCGCCGCGCCGTCTCCCGTGAATGGTTTGTTTCGTGGCCAACTGCGGCGCTAATTGCGAGGGAGGCCCCGGCCGGCCGGCTATCGCGGGAAGTGCTTCTATTCGCGTCCGGCCGGCACGGAAAACCTCTCTCCCTGCCTCTTTCGCTCGCCCCCGCCGCCGCACCGCCTGAAAGCGGGACGCGGGGAATTCGCTGGTGACACCTATCGGCAGGTCGCTGAATTATTGGTTACAGTGTGCTAGGGACGTTCCGATTCTACCGATTCGATTCCGGAATCGATTTTTTTCTACGGAATCGGGATTCGATTCCTTTGCTTCCGGTTCTTGCTAGAATCGATTCCAAAATGCCGGAATCGAGTCAAATGATTACCTTCCGTTATCATTACTTCTGACAAAGAGAAAATTTCTTCCAATATTTCTTACAAGTAGAGAAGATTTATCCTATTACTTCTAATTATACTAAATTATTACAATGTATATTAAGAAAAAATATTTCACTCACACGGGTGGTTGACAGACAAAACGAGTACTAAATTGTATTTAAAAGATTTTAAGAAATAAATTTCGATGACAAAAAATAACTTTGAGTAGCAAGCTTAGGCTTCATTTAGAGTAGAATTTCCGAGTGAGAGTGAAATATTCATTTAGTGGGAGTGCTTATTACACAAGTAATTTTTTCATAAAGGTTTCCCAATCTGCTAATAAGATAACTTAAATACAAACACGTAGGTTTTGATCATCCTCACAGTTATATAGAGAAATAGACATGCAGGTTGGAGATCCGTAGTGCTCGGTTCCGGTATCGATACTTTCGTTCCTCATTTGATTCCTTGTGGAATCGATTCTTTTCTTTCGATTCGATTCTAGAATCGATTTTTACTTTTCGACTGAGGGATCGGTTCCGGAATCGATTCTTTTAGAACGTCCTTCCACCGCCTGGAGAGGAGAGCTACGACGGCTACCTGCTCGCTGCGCGGCTCCGACTGCTCTCGACTCCTATCTAGTTCACTTGCGCCTTTCGCCGTCCCTTGATTGGGCTCTCAGGGCTGATTTGTTTCTAATGTATTTAACGTCGCCCTAATGCCTCCCCGAGGGCTCTTTCAAGAGAGGAACGTCTACTCTGCACGCAGCCGGCAGATATTTCGTTCCCGAAAATGTATATATTTACACCTTGTCTCTATTAGCAATTATAATAAAGGTCTCTATTTCTTGTCTCGTGTGACTTCGTAATTTATGTTCGTTGTGTCTGCCCGGTCTTTTTCGCACCTCGTAGGCTGCATTATTCATTGGATGTAATGAATGCAACTCGGCAACGCCCGGCACTGTTTCTCGCATGAGGCTGGAATTACTTTAACGAAGATAAAGTGCTGCGTGAACCCAGACGGCTGAATTTGGCACAAAAATGGTAAATCTTTTTCAGTATTTCCATTTGAAATACACTGTTTCCTCTGAATTAAAGTCATGTTATATTTATAAATCTTTCTCAGATTCAAAGATTCATTTAACTTATACAACGTACGTAACAATACACTTGCTATATATTGCCTTTTGGTATTAAAAATATTTGAGTTGACATATCGCCAATAACCTTTATTTTAGTGTTGTTCGTACTAAAATAACACCACATCTCTGTCCACTTATTGAGAATAACATTTTTAAAATGCAATTTCTTACTACCAACTAATTGCAATAACCAATTTTGCCTAACGAAATTCTTCCATCGTAATGGAGTATGTTATTAACTGCCTCGAATTCAACACAGAGAAAAAGCCTGGCACTCATTTACACACAGAGAGGCAATCGAACGCTGATGTTTGCGTTCTTTTGTATCCGTCCCTAGTGCGACATTAAATTGTACTGCGATCCCCGATCTACAGTTACGGGAGTTTCCTGCACTTTCGTCTGAGCATTTGAAAGCTTCGCAACGGAGGCGACCGCTGCCAGCGCCACCTGCAGCTCAACTGCCTCTGAACCTCAGGTTTTTTGTTTGTTTTGAAACGTACAACATTATATTCTTTAATACAATTTATTGGAGTTCTTTTGCGTTGTTGTTTGGTTGAGATAGTACAAGCTTTCAAGACGGAAATTTCTTGGAACAAAATTAAGAAAACTAGGCGTCGTCTTATATTATCAAAAAATTACGCGAAGTTAATAGTGTTTTCCTCGCCTTCAATTGCTGACTTTTTCTGCAAAATGAACATCCATATGTTTCCCGTAATAACAAAATTCATGATCAAATATTTTTTTACATCACATAGATTCTAATGCTGAACTTCTAGGTAAAGGACCAATAAGAAGAAGAAGAAACATTTTCTCAAAAACCGCTCCAATTTGTTTTTCACGCGTAGAACAAGGGACGCTTCAAAGTATGTGACAGGTATCATTTTAGTTGCTCTCTCTCAATTTTTGAAAGTTCCGAAAATTAAAAATAATGCGGGAAAGTATGTACTGTTGAAGCACCATTAATTAAAGTTTCACGCCCATCTCATATTATTTTGGCTTCATAGCTCCCCCAACATCTTCAATTGCAGCGTTTCTCCACTCTCCCGTTCATCTTCCTTCTTTCTTGCTATAAAATACCAATAGGACACACACCAAGGGAATCATGTAACATTCTTTCTCTTTTTAAATTAACCGCCAAATTTCTCCGCTCATGTTTCTGTCATTAATTTGATCCTGCGTTCCTTCATCTCTCCTCTTCCTTCTTTCTTTCTTACATCTTATCATATTATCACCCTGAATATCCCCATCACATATTTCCCAAAACATCCATTCACCTATTACATACCCTCTAGCCCCATTCTCCAATACCGTTGTTCCTTTCCTAAATTCTCACCTTTTCTGAATTCATTGGGTTTAAATATGAATTACGAAGCACTTAAGCAGAATATAATGAAGCTTATTTCAATTCTGCAAATTAATGAAGATTCATAATAGCCAGGTTGGCTCGAAAAGGAAAAAGTGGAAATTGTGGGTAAAATAAACCCAAGTGAAGTGCGATTTTCAAAAGAGTAGAATATGTTTTACTTGAGACAATGTAAGTTAGAAAGAGGCGGAATTTTCAAAGTTACGCGCAAATGGAATATTGACAGACCGGAATGAATCGACAATGTTCTTCTTTTTACTATATTTGTTAATTTAACAACCAAACGTAATTAACATAATAACACAATAAACAAACATATTACTGCATCATTACAGTTCCAAAACATAATGAATTAAACAAACCAGAGATATTTAAAGCATTTAGATATTAATCATAAAGCTGTTTGAAAATATCTATCTTCTGCTTTTGATTTTGCAACTCCAGTCCTTCGGGCACCGCGTGGTCTCAGCGAAACGAGAGTGGCACCAGGCGGCGGCTGAGTGTAGCTCCGAGCCAGCATTGCCGCTATCTCGACATCGATACTAGTTTGTCTGCTAGATCGAATTCAGACGCTGTCTGGAGAAGAATTCTAGCGGCCGGCTGCTCTGATCGGCAGTTTTCTGTGATTTCTCCGATCAACGTCAGGCGAATGCCCGAGCAATACCCTAACAAACGGGTCACAGACCGCGCTCGACCTTCTCTTCCTCTTCCTTGTCCTATCCTCTCCCCCTTACACACACACTACACTAACATGCACTACACCACCACACATGCCGGGAGACCGATCGGGAGCTGAGACCTTGTCCAGGCTGGGATGGTGCCCCGCTGGTGGGAGACAATATTTACTTACACTTGTTCACCGCAGAATTCCTGAGTATCCGATTTCTTCGCTCATACATTATAATGTCAGTCATACATTATATTGTGAGTACTATGTAATCTAAGGTTCCTGTGACGCCTATCGGTGCAATTGTCAGTTCGGCCGATTTCGCAATAAATAAAGGCAAAGATTTCCTAGTAAAGAACAGTCCAAACCAAAAGTTTGCAAGCTGAGATCACTTGAACAAAAGCAAGAAGCCTCGATTACATCAATAACATATCCAACAGCTTGAGTTGTTCATCTGAAGTGGTTCTGATAAATGTTTTTACGTCATTTTTCGTTTTCAGGGCATTTTTAAAACATTTTAAGAGCATTTTGGTGATCATTGTTGGCCATGTTTTAGGTGATCAAATCCGCCCCCTAATAATCACCCGTCCCTAATGAAACGCCAGTTGATGCTACGCGCATGGCATAGTCGCGTGGAGCGGCGCTTCTCCCATGGAGTGCGGGAGTGGCGGGGGCGGGGGCGGGGAGTGGGGGGGAGGGCGTCTGCGGTCGGAGGGCGGCGCCCCGCCCATTATGCCGCCGCACGCCCCGCGCCCGCCGCCGTCAGCCTGCATTAATGCCGCGCGCGGCGAGCGCAAATAGGGCAAAACGCGCGGTCGGCGCGGCGGGACGGGGGTGGGGCAGGGTGTGGGTGGGGGAGGATCGGGCGAAGGGGAGGAGGAAGAAGATGATTGATGATTGATTGTTAGTGATTCTGGACGCGTCAGCTACTAGTCCCGTAAGTGTAGTGTATTATCGGGAAGTGGCGGTGATCTTCCCCGCTGAATGGTGAAATCCGGCTATGACCTACCGTCGACTAGTGGGATTTCCCCAACCAGGTATCTCCTACCAGTGGGGCACCGTCCCCAGCCGGGACAAGCACTGAGCTCCTGAACTGGTCTTCTAACAAGTGTGGTAGTATATTGCTTGTAAGTGTATGTCTAATGGGATAGGATGGGACAAGGAAGAGGTAGGAAAGATAGCGCTCGGTCCGTGGCTCGTTTGTTAGGGTAGTCGCCTGGTGTTGATCGGAGAAACCACGGAGCGATCAGAGTCAAGCCGGTCCGCTACAATTCTCCTCCAGACAGTGGCTGAATTTGACCTAACTGACAAGCTAGTCGGGGCTCGACCCTAGGACCTCTCGGTGAGAGGCACTGCAGTGGCATCAGCTGATGCACTGAGTCCCCTCTCCCGGTTGAAGAAGGAAGAAGAGATGTGGATGTGGAAGAGCAGGATGGGGTGGAACAGGGCTGGGACCGGAGAAGCTAGCTAGGGTGGAATGAGGTGGGTTGGATATGAGAAGGGGAGCGGACGGGGGGAGCGTGATGAGGGGGGACAGGGCGGGCCAAGATAGAACAATAAAGGATGGCGCAAGCCGTGGAGAGGAGGGGCAAGGAGGAGCGAGAGCGAGGAGGGGGGGTGGTGAGGTGGGACTGAGTGTGATGAGGGGCGTGGCGGGGAAGGCCTGGAAGGGGAAGTTCTGTGGGACAGGGAATAGAATGCAATGGGACAGGGCGCCACGGCATGGCTGCGGAGTGCGAATACGACAGGGAGTGGAACATAGAGCAACAGATTGTGTGCCAACCATCCTCATACCTTACCAATCGCGGAAAGTTATATGCCATTTACTTAAAAACAACAGGAGGTTTCATTTTCGGTAGTTTAAATTTATTTTCAGAAATAATTTGAATTATCAAAATAAACAATTACGTACCTACATCAACTACACTTAAACAATGAATGAATATAACTTAATTGGAGAAGTATACGTTAAGATAGCTGACTAATGGAACAACATAGAATATTTATCGTGAATAAATTATAAGTTTTACATGAAAAACATTTTGTCTTTGCATTACGGATGTAAAATTTGTGAATGTCAGTTGTGTTTATTTGTTCTAAAAAGTACACCAGCAAAAATGTGTCAGAAGTTCCTTTTTTTACAATGTTTATACATGTTGGATTCTCTCTCATACTTGTCGTAACGTTTTCTTGGAAGTAATATTTTAACTGCTTTGTCAGCTTACTCTGATATTTCATCCGGAAAAACGTTCATTTGTCTTCCAGTTGTTAGATTTCTTTATGATGTAAGTCACTATAGTCACCATGCGTACATAATGCTTGTCCGTCTCAAATCGGCACTTTTCAGAAGCAATACGACGTCACCAAAGGTATGCCTCAAATGGTAAAGATGATCTTGAATTCCTCAAAACTTAAATTATTCTTAAATGGAAACGAAAAAAAACGTAGCGTAATGAATAAAGGGATACAATTGCACTCGTGATAAATAAGAAAACTCGCTCCTACCGTCCCTCCTTTTCTTTAACATACCAGTCGTGCATGTATACTCTGTTTATCCACTCGTTTTCATTAATTACTAAATTACATGTTCAATTAGATATAATTTTTCAGAGGTTTTTAAAAACATGTCGTATAATATAGTGGGAAGATGTCAGAGTTTTAATTGGCAAATTACGTATTTACCAACTTTGAAAATAAGTAAAGTAAATTAGTAATATGAAACTAAGCCCAAAAATACAAATTCTGCAAACTTCACTTTATACATCGTCAGGGTTTCTTTACAGAGTGATTAATTCTTGTTTGATGTAATGTTATTTGAATACTTTCAAATGTTGAATTACGGAGTTTCTCTCTGCACATTACAGACTTTTGCTCTGTCACACTCTCCCCTCCACTCTTTACAACATTACACTGCTTGCCTCTTCACTGCATTCCATCACACTTCACCCATACAGACCGCGTCCCCTTAACCAATGTCTTGCTTCCCTTCGCTCGTACCTATTCGCGGAATAAATGTAGTATTATAATCTTTAAAATTGTTTCTAGAATTTTTGACATTATCCACCGTTCTAAAATCATGATTTCTCGTTCAACCAATTCTGTCAGCAATGTGGAACGGCAAATAGTTTCTTCATATTGAATCCTTGTCAGCTAGGTCGAATTCAGCCGCTGTTTGGAGGAGAATTCTAGCGGCCACCTGCTTCTGATCGGTAGTTTTCCGTGGTTTCTCCGATCAACACCAGGCGAATGCCGGAGCACTACACTAACAAACGGGCCAAGGACCGCGCGCGATCTTTTCTCCTCTTCTTTGTCCTATCCTCTCCTCTTACACACACATTTACACTAACATGCACTACACTACCACACATGCCGGGAGACCGGTCGGAGCTTACAACTTGTCCCGGCTGGAGCGGTGTCCCGCTGATGGGAGATGTCTGGTTGAGGGGAAAACCCCGCTGGTCGACGGTAGGTCGGCGCCAGATCTCGCCATCCAGCGGGGAAAAGATCATCGCCACCTCCCGAGAGAGAGAGAAAAACACGCAGTACACTAACGGGACTAATGACCTAAGTAGTTGACGCGCCCGGAAGTCAATCAATCAATCTCATATTGAACCACTGCTACACATATTCATATTGCGCTAAATGTGTACACCCCATAAAGTTGGAAGCTCCTTCTAAAACGAAATTGAATTAATTAACGCAGTTTCGAGCCCCGTTGCCCGGCGAAACAAAAGCAAACGCGAACGCGGGGGGGGGGGAAACGTCGATTAAGTCGTAGGCCGAAGGTTTCGTTTCGCTCAGTTTATCGCTCGATCTGTTTGTTTAGCGTTTGCGCGGGGGAAGCCCTCCCTCTGCGATAGCATCGGCGGCTTCGCGATGCCGTGAGCCGCCGCCCGCCGCCCGCCGCCCGCCGCCCGCCCGCCCCCGCCCCGCCCCCGCCGCCCGTCGCCCGCCCCGGCCCCCGCCGCCCGCCGCCCGCCCCCGCCGCCCGCCCCCGCCCCGCCCCCGCCCCCGCCGCCGCCCCCGCCGCCCGCCCCCGTCCTCGCCCCCGCCGCCCGCCCCCGCCCCCCGCCCCCGCCCCCGCTGCCCGCCGCCCGCCGCCCGCCGCCGCCGCCCGCCGCCCGCCGCCCGTCGCCCGCCCGCCCGCCCGCCCGCCCGCCCGCCCGCCCGCCGCCGCCCCCGCCGCCCGCCGCCCCCACCGCCCGCCGCCCCCGCCGCCCGCCGCCCCCGCCGCCCGCCGCCCCCACCCGCCCGCCGCCCCCACCGCCCGTCGCCCCCACCGCCCGCCGCCCAGGAGCCCGAACACGCGCCTCGCCCAGCCTCGCCTGACGGACACTTCCTCCCGCCCAGCGCCGCCACTACACTCCGCTTCTTACAACTTGGCGCGTCAGGGCCTGGCTTCGTGTTGGCGTATCTCTCGGCATTTCACGTCTTTCTCGGTCGTGCCGCTAGGTGTTGCATGATTGCGACCGTATCAAGCAGTGCGATGTGCTCAGTGGTATCTAGCGGCACGACCGAGAAAGACACGAAATGCTGTGAGATATTCCATTCTGAAGACAAGCCCCCACGCGCCAAGAAATAAAACCCAAGTGTAGGCATGGGCAGACCGGGCGGTCGCCCGCGAACCGCAAGTCAAGGGGCCTGATGATGAGACTGACGGAGGAAAAATAGTAAAAAGTTGAAAAAGAAATGAGAACTCGACAAAATCGTTAACGTTATTGTGTAAGTCGCGGAACGGTAGTCGATATTTCATAGAGCTTTCAATTAAAATTATACTTTAAACAGTTAATTGTAGTTATTATTAATAAGGTAGGATTCTAAGAAATGAATCAAATGACGCTAAAATTAAAATAGGTTCCACTGAAATTCATATTATTATTTCGCGTGTTTAACAACAAGTGATTTCACCGTTCAAATTGTATTATTTGATCACTCAATACTTTTACATAAAAATATTATTTAAAATATATTTTCCAAAATCTTTTCTATCTTAAACATTGTCATTTTTGTTATTTTTGAAAAAAAAAACGCAAAATTTCTAGGTACAACTTTCACATTTTTAATTATTTCGGGGGGGGGGGAGCTGCGTTTTAGCATTGCCCCCGGCTCCAATTTGTGTGGCTACGGCATTATTTCCGCCACACGTCCCTCAACCCAACCCTTCTCCCCGTCCTCCCCTTCCACAGTTGACTCGAATTGAAAGTAGACTCCGGAATTACAATTTACAATACATTGTAAGAAAGGAAGTCTTGATTGAACATATTGTATGAAGGAAGATTTTGTATAAATCATGACACTCGAGCTCATATAGTTCGTATTATTGTAAATTTATGTGGTTTTAAATGTTTACATCATCAATTGGACAATGGATTTAAACCAAGATAAGAGTCGTTTTCTTTTAGTTTGTTTAAAGATAATATACTGTTTATTTGTAAATACCTATTCTGTTACGAATGAAGCTTTCTTTTTTGTTCATTTACGAAGTATTTACTCAGTTCATTACGAAAGCATTTTTTAATTGACACACAAAAATAGCCATATCAACGTAAAACTAGAAGGAATGCGTGGCATAACAAACCGTTTCTCTTCTGAGTAATATTACTCGACAATTGCCTAGACCCATAAAAACAGTATATGACACCATTTAAAGATCTAAAATTAAATGGACTTACCATAAAACTTCGAGGAGCAACAGGTCACTCCAAAAATTAGTTGAGTGGGAAGTGGTTTAGAAAAGTTAAAAATGTTCTACATATTCCCTACGAGAAAAGTAGGGAACCCCATAAACGACCTTCATATTAGACATTAAATCGAAAATACTTCCATGATGTTAAGTATTAAATCTGGAAGGTTAATGAAAAGAGAGAGGCTTCTGGGAAAATACAATTATAATTCACTGTCCATACAGAGTTCAACATATTTCTGAAGATACAATGGAAATGTTTAATATTTACCAAAATCTATACATATATGTTGTAGAAAAATATGGCAAAGAAATCCTGGTGGTGTAGTGCACTACGTCTTTAACTGTTCTTTAAAAACATAATGCACCTCATATAATTACAATCTTTGAAATTAGTTGGTAAAAATGGACATGTGTTGGACAAATTCAAAAAATCTTAATGTTTCAAAACGAATATATTCGAAGTTAACAAAGCTTGCAATATTACCTTCTCAAATAACATGATTTCTTGCGGAGGAAATGTCGAATGCTTTCAATAGATCGATTACAAGTCCCGCAATAAAATTATGAAAAAACAACGTTATATAACTGTTCATACTATTAATTTTATTCTATTAAAATTCAATATAATTAATAATAACAAGCGATAAAACATCTAAGGTTCACTAATTCTGATATAAAGCAAAAAGTATGAAATTGGGTGAATGGAAAGTTGAAACGTGTTTGTAAATGACATCCTTTAGTGTTTTAAATGTAAATATTTTTGTATTTTCTAAATGTCAGAGGTTTTAATGCAATTATGAAATACATCACACCATGCCATTTCTTCTGTAGGAAAAAAATAAATAAAAACGTTGTTTCAAAACTAATTGATATTCCAAAGAGATGTACAAATATCTGGTTCTGATTTCTTTGACACTTATAGAATGCGACCTTAGAGAATGTTATTCATTTTCATTAAATTTTATTAATCTAATTAATTATTCAAATTTTTTAAATGCCTCTCAATAGTTAGGTAGCGTTTGCTACCGCTGCTACGGGCTACTAATTCCTTCAGAATGCTTTGACGTCATCTGTCACAAAAGCACAATGCTGTCAAATCGTGTGTTGCAGTATTTGCGTCTGCTTGATGTGATAACTCTTTCACCTCACGCCTCATGAAATTTCATTGAATTTTATTTCCTGAATCGCTAGCATCAAAGACTGCATTATTGACTTAAATGTGGAGGATTCCTTGCACACGGAAACTACTGTACCATGAAATAAAACTATTGACCAATTGCTGCAGCGCCGAGTTATATTAGTTCCCTATCGCTTTCCGAGATAACCGAGCGATCATGCTTTAATTACCCGTCGCTCACCATGAAACCAAAATGGCGTCGCTCCGACTATGTCCCCCTTCCTCCGCCCCCCAAAACGCCGCCACCCCTTCCACACGCCCTCCAGGGGGCCGTGCATAGCCCAAACGTATTGCATGCTTTGCGGCTAATTACTTGTGTATGCATTAACGTGAAATACGAGAGTTATTCCAATAGCGTCAGAACACTGTCACATCTAATAATCCAATATCAGTTCTTCGCAGGCGGCGAATAATTTATGATTATGTCTGTTTTATGACACCAGCCGGGCGTGTCATTGTTTTGCTCGTATCTCCCTTAATTACGCGTCTAACTGCGATGTACATAGCGCGTTTTCGGCACACGTGTTTCTACGATTTGGACCCCACCTAGGTGCTCCAGCCTTTCACGCATGTTACTATGCAAATCGGGAAATAAGACTTTGCCAGTTTTTGTTTATGGGTCGTACTAAACAGGAAAAAATACTTCCAGGGACATTTTCTCAGCGAATTTGTCAATAATGTAATTGTAGCAAGTATTTAAGAATTGCGTCAAGTACCCACGGAATGCATGTAAGTGTCAGTAGAAGTCTGAGAACGGTTGGTTTTCAAGACAGGCCTCTACCTAAAGATTAATATTTGTTGCAATCACTCTTTTTCTACGATTATCGCTCACTTTGACTTCATATTACTTTTCCCTTTCTGTTATTTTTAAAATTAACGGGAGTGATTAGTAGTTACATGTGTTAAATATTATATATATTAACTGATAGAAGAAGCAGAATGTTGAATCCATGGACGTTGAGTTCAAGTTAAAACGAACTTGGTATCCAAGATGTTTTGTCTGAAGGAAACGAAAGAGATGCCGGACCATACGAAAATATTTTTACTATAATTTAAAACAAAACAAAAATCTGACCTAACTTCAGAACTCTCTATAATAATAAAAGATGCAACGACTGACTGATGAATTACACTCTTGGATAGTAATAAAAAGCTCATGTCTAGCTTGTAATTTCCGTCAGACATGTTTAAGAGTGAGGGATTCACAGTCAGGCAGAGGGATTTTATGCACCCTGCTCTGCGGTAAGTTGCAAGACCACCGCGAAAGTTTCCAGATCTCCGTTTCGTGCGAGGTATGATGAACTTCTATTTTGGGAGTTGAAGCTCCTTCTCAAGCTAAAAATCACGAATCGCATGGTGAAGTTAACCAACATGAATACTTGGTCTTCGCGTACTTCAAGGGACTTTTGAAAATTAACGAGCCTTCTCCCATGGTACTTGTACTTGGTTTTCGTGTTTGTAGCCTTCAAAAAAGTTCGTATCTACGTATTACGTCAGTCCTTTACCAACAACAGCCATTTCAAATTAGCGATTCAAGATTGCCATGATATCGTAGTACCTAAGAATTGTTTTCAACCATGGTACTTACTTGTCATTCTGATGGTAGATAACAATCAAAATTATAGTTTCACTTGGTATTTTATTCAGTAGTCCATTATTGCAAATTTAATCACCATGACTTGATACTATATGGTTCGGCCAAAGGACAAGCCATTTACACTAAGCCCATTTAATTAAGCGTATATATGATTTGTTTCTCTAAAATATTAGATTATGCTCCAAACCTAACAGGTTTGCAGGATTTTGTTGTTCAATCCTATATGTTTGCATCGGAATATACACGTATCTCTCAACAGATCAGAACTCATTTGTTCTGCCGGTGCGAAATCACTCCCATCTATTGCTGCATATTTGTTTCCGTGTTGACAAACCACAAATACGTTTCCAACACAAGCTCTTAATAATTCCGCCGACCCACGTTATCAGTATCTCATTAGTCTCGTGACCGACTGGCTTAAAGCCGCGCGCGCGGGGAGCGTTTTTTGTCTATTTCGAAGCGCGCGCTGCGAGGGCCTCGTAATGAGACTCGGGAGTATCGGCGGATCTCCGCACGGCGCGCTGTCGTCGCCTTCGAGTGCCCGACGCGCGCGCGTGCAGGGTTGCCAGATGTGTTGCGAGCTCTTTCCCCACCACAGCTGCGGAATTTCCCCAAATATCCTCTCCAATAAAAGAAAATTCCCCAACTTTAAGAAAGAAAATGTTCTTCTGACGATTCCATTGGCTTTCCCATTATGTTCAGATAATTCAAATCAACCAGTCATCGTTGTCGAAGCTGCTCGATACTATTCGCCTTTCTCATGTTTTTCTTTTCTTTGCCTGTCGTTGATTAATCTCTTTTTGGTACATAAAAATGAGAGAGAATGACCTCTATGGTTTTTTATTCATAATAATTCAGAGAATAATATTTCTATTTTGACTTTGGATGAAAATAATTTCCTCAACATATCCCCAAACATTCTGCCCTGTCCATTTATTTCGCCACTACGGGAAAAAAATTTCCCATTTTGGGCTCAAAATTCCCCAGTGTGGCAACCCTGAGCGCGCGTCGGATGTTCCCGGAAACGCGGAAATCAGAAGCGTCAGGCGCCGCCGCTGCGAAGGAAAGAGTGGGAGGGTCGCGGGGGGGAGGGAGGCGTTCCACGCGAGTTAATGATCCCACCAATCAGCGCGGGCGGGTGCCGGGAGGGGAGGGGAGGGGAGGGGGAGGGGGGCACTTCGATCCGTGCACTCGTAAAGCGTGGCTGGTTTCATTGTGAGAGTTTTGTGAGACGTAGTTGCAACAAGCTGAGGAAATCAATCGTCCAAAATAAATTCTCATTATTTCGTGTTCAAGAGACAAGTATCGAAGTGTCCCGCTTGTAAAGAAGCAAAATATTTGTATTAGTTTCATGTAGTTATGGGCCCATTCATTCTTTTTGTTAATTGTTATGTGACTCTACTAAGTATTCCATTGGTAAAAAATGAAAGGAACTAGATTAAATAACATTAAGGTAAAGTTTGCTAAACCCAATGGCACAGAGTTTGGTTTCGTGCTAGAATTGCGTTTTGAATTACGTTATGAATACTTTCAGCATACGTCAGTGCTATTGAATGTCACATAACCCCATAATACATTGCAAACAGCATTAATCATCTCATTAATCCTATTTGCTCATAATAAATCTCCAACATTCCAGCATCTCCAACGTCTTGCAATTCCAACAGACGAGATACGATAATAGCTCAATGAGGGACTTTTGGCAATGTTTGTACCGTCAGTAGAAATACAGTTAAAACGTTCGAAAGACAGCCGTACACTAAAATTCCAGACACTCACCAATATACGTCTTTTTTTGCATTCGTAACGGATAAGACCGCCGCTCATTTGACAGAAGAGGATTATTGGGACCGGGGCTTGTCTTTCTTTCAATCTCCTGCTAAGTGCTGTAAGAAGGCAGAGAAAAATTACCTTTGTGCATTCAATGGGCTGTATCATCTAGAATTTTATTGTATAACTGTTCACTCCATTAATTTAATAAGATATCAACTTGATTTAATATTTCCCTGTTTTTTAAGAAGGCTTCCCATGCAAAGAGTACATTATTTGCGCCTGCCACTTTATCCCCTTCAGTTCCTTTGCCGAATTTTCACAGAGAAGTGGACACACAATCCCGCCTCGTCACCCACGGCAGCGGTGTTCCGCACATCGCGCCCGTAAACCCGTCCTCCTGCTCTCCTTCCATGCGCTCTCCTCCCTGCCGGCCGACATCCCGACCACCTATCCTCCTGCCTGTCCTCTTTCACGCCCTTCCTCTCGTCCTTACTGCTTGCCTTCCTGCCCGGTCGACATTCCACTCGCCCATCCTCCTGCGCCTGTCCTCTTGCACGTCCTCCTCCCCGTCCTCACCGCTTGCCTTCCACCCCGTCCGACATCCCGCCCATCCTCCGGCCTTTCCTCTTTCCCATCCTCACTGCTTGCCTCCCCCCCAGTCTGACATCCTGCCCACCTATCCTCCTGCTTGTTCTCTTGCACGTCCACCTTCCCGTCCTCACTGCTTGCCTCCCTGCCCGGCGACATCCCGTTCACCCATCCTCCTGACTGTTCTTCTTTCCGTCCTCCCTGCTAGCCTGTGTGCCCGGCCGACATCCCGCTCTGCCGACATTCCGTCCGCCTGCCTATCCGCCCCGCCCCGCCGCCACATCCATCTGCCGCCCATCCCCGCCGCGATTTATTTCCGGCCCTCGCTATAGAAACGGCGATCCACCGTGTGTTTACAATAACCGATTAAATATTTTATCGGGCGCAAATCAAATATTCACGTGGCGCAGCGGCGGTCGCGCCGGCGTGACCCGGAGGGGCGCTTTTCGATTCGGTTCGGGAATCGAGTACGGGAACTCGTTCGCGCTTGCGACCCGTTCCATCAACGTCCATCACTTGCCGCTCTGCCAGCGCTCGCCCCTCGCCCGTTCGCCATCTCAGTGGGCGAAACGCTGCCGGCGGCGGCAGACCACGGCCTCCGGGCAGGGTTGCCACATGTGTTGAGAGCTCTTTCCCCACCACTAACACGGAGTTTCCCCAATTAACCTCTCCAATGAAACAAAATTCCCCAACTTTGAAACGAAAAATATTCTCCAAATGATTGACTAACGGGATGAGCGGTCCGTGACGATTCCACTGACTGTCGGTAACGTCGCACTCTGCCAACACTTTTTCTTGTTGCATCTGCCGTTACAATTACTGCTGCTCCTTATTTTTTTAAAGTAGTAACACTTCAATTCTCATTTTTTTTAGCTTTTATTTAAATTTCTTGTACAAAGTACATCAATATATTGTACCTTCTCAATTTGTACAATTAGAACTTACAAATTTCTTTCGAGGAACACGATTTACGTTCAATTCTCTCTTGAAACGTTTGTCTGTATGTCATCAATATATCGGTTTCTAACCTAATTCTCTTAACAAGCGAGCTACATCTCATATTTCTTGTTTATCAATAACACTGTAAAAATGTAAATAAACATTGAAAATGTACGAAACGTTACATGTCCCATTAAATTCAAATCAACCAATCATCGTCCTTGGAGCTGCTAGAAGCTCTACATTTACGGAGCCATTCGTAGCACCATGCCTCTATATTTTCTTTTTTCTCATGTTTTTCTTTCTCTGTGCCTGTCGTTCATTTTTCTTTTTTTGATACATAAATATGAGAGAATAACGTCTGTTGCTTATTTTTTATTCATAATAATTGAGAGAATAATATTTCTATCTCGACTCTGGATGAAAATAGTTTCCCCGAAAATCTCCAAACACTTTCCCGTCTATTTATGTTCCCCATTCTTTCCCCATGACGAAAAAAATCCCCATTTGGGGGACAAAATTCCCCCATCTGGCAACCCTGTCCTTGGGTTCACTGCATCGGATGACCCCAAAGTGTACAGTAGGTGGCCAAATTATTAGTGATAGGATTCAAATTTTTTTGTTATGTATTGTAACTGCATTTTACAAACAAATTATTCGCTTTTGGACGCTTACGTATATTTTATTCCTAATTTTGTATTTGTTTGCCGCAAATAGGTCGCCTTGGACTATACATGCATGCATCAGCATTTACAGGGGCTCTATTTTATTATCCCGGTAGCAGATGCATGTAATTTTTATTAAGAAATAACTATTTTCAATGGATCCTATTTTCATCCGCCAGGGTTGTTAGCCCTGGGGGTATGAAGATGAAATGATGATAATGAGGGGTGAAAGGACCATACACACATACAAACACAAACATATCTACGCGAGGCTCGAGATCTTTGGTCCGAGACACCTACTGCACTACTGCTTTAACGATCTCGGCCATCGTATCGTCTATAATAGTGTATTATTAATAGCATAAAATCAAGAAGATATTTAGTTAAAACTATTTTTAGATAAAATGAATACTAGTGTTTAGTGACGCTACCCTTTGATACAATTATTGTTTGAATGCGTCTCGCAAGCTCTCTCTACAGGCTTTTGCATTTTGTTGCAGTTCAGTGATGCTATGCTTAGTTGAGAATTTAAGTGAACTGTCACTTGGTGATTATTTGCTTGGCGATCGGCCGTTTGGTGAGTTCTCACGCGTCTCTATAGGGTTCAAAAAAGTGCTGACTTTCTCGACCAGGGCAAAACTGTAATCCCCGACCGATCTCCCGACATATATGGTAGTATTAGTGCATGAGAGCATACGTGTGTGTGAGTAAGGGGTGAGGATAAACAAGGATGAGGTAGGAAAGATCTCACGCGGTCCGTGTCCCGTTTGCTAAGGTACTTCTCCGACATTCGCCTGGTGTTGATCGGAGAAACCACGGAAATCTACCGATCAGAGCAGCCGGCCGCTAGAATTATCCTCCAGACAGCGACTGAATTCGACCTAACTGACAAACTAGTTGGGACTCGACCCTAGGACCTCCCGGTCAGAGGCTCTGCAGTGACATCAGCTGAGTCCCCTCTCCCGGTTGAAGAAGAAGAGATGTGGGTGTGGAGGCGCAGGATGGGGTGGAACAAGGTGGGAGCGGAGAGGATAGAGAGGGTGGAACAAGGTGGGAGCGGAGAGGATAGAGAGGGTGGAATGGAGTGGAATGTGTGTGTCTGTGTGTGTGTGAGGGATGACGATAGGACAAGGAAGAGGAAGGAAAGATTGCGCTTGATCCAAGCATTCGCCGGGAGACTGATCCAGCCATCTGATATTCACCGGGTGAATAACAGAAATCACGGAAAATTACCGATGAGGGCAACCGGCCGCTAGAATTCTTCTCCAGACTTCGGCTGAATTCGACGTAGCTATGTAGCTACGAGACTCGAACCCCAGCACCTCCCGATCAGAGGCACCGCAGCGACGTCAATGAATGCCCTAAGCCGCATAACCCTGTACGGTAATTAGGGATGGGGCAATCGCTGGGCACAAGAGTGTTACGGACGACAACACAAAATTTGCACTCTCGTTCCCCAGCGAAAACACTCCACAAAAGCGAACATTATCAAAGCGATGTAACAAAACAAGTCCCAAATCACAACTAGCGTCATAACGTACGACCTCCCTATCTGTTGGGCTCGCTCTCAGGGACTACAGTTAGTCTTCAAAGGGCATACGTAGCAACCTCTTTTGTTGCCATAATGCTAATGCAGAGTTGCTCGCCAACAAACGCCAGCAGCCGATGCCGCCGAGGGGCGCGCCTTTCTGCTCTCCTCGCTTGCCTCCGGCGGCGCCGATGTTTATGCATCCTTAATAGCGCGCTTCCGCCCTCCGCGCTCGCCCCGCCCCGCGCCCTCGCGCCCCCGCGCGTTCGCCAGCCGCGCGACAGCGCCGGTCCCTCCCGGGAGACCGCCCTCCCCTAGCCCCGCCCTCCCCCAGCCCCGCCCTGGCCCCGCCCTGGCCCCGCCCTGGCCCCGCCCTCACCCCGCCTTCAACCCACCACGCCCCCACCCCGCCCAGCTCTCACCCGCCCCGCCCTCACCCCGCCCCGCCCTCTCCCAGCCCTCGCCCAGCCCTCGCCCCGCCCTCGCCCCGCCCTCGCCCCGCCCTCGCCCCGCCCTCGCCCCGCCCTCGCCCCGCCCCGCCCTCTCTCCACCCCCGCCCTCACCCCGCTCTGCCCTCACCTCGTCCTCGCCTGCAGTTAGTCTCTCGCAGATCGTGCCTGTGCCCCTGTGTGCCAGTCCTCCGCCCCGCCCCTCCCCTCCCATCCCATCCCTCCTCCCCCCCGCCCTGCGGTCGACCGCCCAGCGCCCGGATGGCGCCCCCTGCCGCCCGCCCGCCGCCGCCCGAGCGGACGGGCGCGGAAATTGAGGCCGCGGTCGACGGACGGGCGGACGAATGGGCGGGGAGAGGACTGCCGCGCCGGGAGGGCCCTGGAGGCGAGCCGGCGCCCCGCGGGCCGCTTACCCCCGTCCCACGTCTTGACATCAGGAGCGTAAGAGCTACACTGGACCACTGGTCTATTTCCACTAGAACTCTATCTCAGGGCAAATTCTACCTGTTGCCTTTTTGAAACGTTCTGGAATGCTGTGTATTTCGGAAAAGAAGCGTTTGGATTAAAATATGATGAGATACAATGATTATTTCCAGTCAGAATTAGAGTTGTTACAATCTCCTGATCAGCTGATGTAGTCCTTGAGGATGAGGCTGAGGTTAATTTTAAAGTTTCAATTTCAGATGCAGAACTGAACACATTTAATACATTTTCGTATTCTGATGTAAAATGATAACTTCGTAATATACACAGAGATTTTCTAATCCGTAGAGACTACACTGCAATTGGTTAAATCTAGTCTTAATTTTTATATCCGTGCCACAGCAGACAATTTAATTTTAAAGTTCAAAATTGTTCAACTGTTTCACTACCATATATCAAGGTATAGTAATGATATTCCTAAAAACATTAACTTTCAGTTTTATCAGGTTTTGGTACAAATGTTCATTTTGCGAGACAATTGAGCAGTGCGGAATATTTTTAACTATACGACATATGTGCAAAAGTTGGCCCTGCAGTTTCGCTTTTTGCGTTTCAATATATTGGGATACTTTCAAAATCAGTGTATTCGCGAAAACTAAATATTTCCTGCGATTTTCGTTAGTCTATTTTGCCTAGCAGACGGTATTCACTCCTTTCTCTGGGGCTGGTGCAGGGAGCTAATATTATTTTCAACTGCTGCATTATTCTCACGACAAAAATATTCCTGGGATTTAATTTTGCAAATTTCTATTACAGTTTATTAGTCAATACCTTCGTTTGTAGTAATGTTTTATTGATATAAGTAATTTTAATATCATATAGAAATGCTTCACCTTTTGAAAACTAATTTTGTTCGAATAGATCAAAATGCATTTCATATCTGATTGAAAGTTATATTGTCATCAAACGTTATTTTTTTAAACTTACTTGTGTTCAACTGATCTCGAATATGCTGGGTGGCATTATGTAGGGTAGAGCTACTTTCCTTATCTCCTCTATTTTGCAATATCAGAAATTTTAATTGAAAGTTTTTGAAAATAAATGCATGATGCTTGAAATTTCCTTAAACGTTATATCTAAAACTCCTTTGTAGTTTCCTTTGTTCTCTGTATTTTAGGGGTTGTCTTAAATAACAGAATTATTAATTTGTATTAATTTTATTATTATTATTATTATTATTATTATTATTATTATTATATTATTATTATTATTATTATTATTGAGAAATGCGAAAATACATTGAATATTTGTTATATGAGAATTTTGCTCTGGTAGGGCCATGCCTTCTCCCTGGAAAATTTAATACCACAATTTCGTTCCTCTCTGATTTATATTGAATAAAACTGAAATAACGTGTTACATGAATAAGATATAGCAAACAGAACTTCATTTACTGATAACATTTACCTCTGAGAAATATGTAATGTGTAATTGAAAGAAAAGATGATAACTGATCTTCGGATCATCATTATATTATGGAAAAATAATATACAGTTCTTTAGTATCCTAAAAAATACATAAGATAATTTTAAAAAATACTATATACACGAAAGATCTTTTGCTTTTTAAAAATCACGCATTTGGGGCAAACACAAGACTGTTATTGCCTCACCCACTTCCATATAATAAAAAAACCTACCTAGCCCCTTCCAAATGGACGACGATGGTGGACGAATATTATCAACATGTCACGTTGCCCTTGAATGTGGGGACACGGAATTTCCCAACCCGTCAATGTTTCATGTTTGATTCTAATTCTCAGAAGCTATTAAAGTCAGGGTTATGAAATTTATTCAGGTTGCATGTATATTATTCGTAATTACACCTAAAGCAACGTTTTTTGAAAAATGTGTACAATTTTTATAAATAAAAATATTTTCTCTTAATATAATTTTTTTCCGCGTTTTCTAGTAAATAAAGTTTTTGCGTAATGACGAATATTAAGACAATCAGAAAAATTTCTTCAGTAAATTGAGACCTCTACTGACAACTCCTGAAAAGTTCAGTTTCCTACTAAGCATGTAAGTTGAGAAAAGGTAAATTTTGTATCAAACTTTCGGGAAATGGACTCTAAAGATGCAACCCTCGGAACACCCCAGTTCCATAACTTGCCTCATCAGAATAGACATTTTGTGATTACTACTTCCTTTTGAGACTTTTTTTATATTGTTTAGTTTCAGAATATAGGGTTTTTAATTTACATTCTGCTTGTCTTAATCTTTCAGTATTTATGCGCTGCATTGTGTCTCAGTATATAAGAGTATTGGAGACAGTACCTATGCCCAATGAGAGGAGGTCTTCGCACATAAATAATAAAAAAATAAATGTAAGAATGATATCAACATAATTCAAACGTCAAATTTAAAGATAAAATCATGAAGATTTGTAAAAAATAAAATACCAATAAACTATTTTTTGATTGAAAATCCAGTGTCCCCGCACTAAACTTCCAAAAGCTAAAAAAAACTCATGACATCAAAAACGATATATATTAAATATTTTATTCAATTGATGGCTCAAGTCAGTGTTAAATTATCTTCATATTGCTAATCTTGATAAGATGATCTGAATGATTGTAAAATTGATTACATTTAATATTCGTTATAATTTATAAAATGTATCTCTGTTGTAAATCAATAGTGATCGCTAATGACCTTAAGATGTTTATAAAGCGACCTAAAATAACTAATTTAAAAAAAACTACGAAGCTAACATTGGCTCAAGTCAACATTATCTGCATTAGGAAGAGTCACTAAAACTCGCTCCCGCTGACACAGCTGTGGTTCCTGTCTCGCCCTCTCTCTCGCAGGTCGCTCCCCTCCCCTCTTTTGTCCTCGGCTCCCCTCCTCACCGGCTCCCGTGAACTCTGCCCCGTCTGCTCTTCATTTTACTTTACGTTTTCTCGCGCTTTTAACGAAACATCGAGACCGACTGTTAGCGTCAAACGTGAATTACACGCGCAGTTAAATTTTGCAGTAAAACGTTTTAATATATCGCCCGCCCGTCCACGGCCTTCTCGCTCCACCTCCCGCGCCCCGCCTCAACCCCGCCCCGCCCCACCCCGCCCCATCCCCGCTCCACCCCGCCATGCCATCCCATGCCTCGCCCCGCTCCGCTCCGCCCCGCTCCGCCCCGCCCCGCACCACCCCGCACCGCTCCTTCCCGCACCGCTCCTCCCCGCACCGCTCCTCCCCGCACCGCTCTTCCCCGCACCGCTCCTCCCCGCACCGCTCCTCCCCGCACCGCTCCACCCCGCACCGCTCCTCCCCGCACCGCTCCATCTCTCTTTGGCCCCGCCCA
This sequence comes from Acheta domesticus, assembly GCA_031308135.1. NCBI lineage: Eukaryota > Metazoa > Arthropoda > Insecta > Orthoptera > Gryllidae > Acheta > Acheta domesticus. Next base: position 4,005,542 of record JAHLJT010003656.1, on the reverse strand, counting down.
GCCCCGCACCACCCCGCTCTAACCCCGCCCCCGCCATTCTATGCCACGCCCCGCTCCACCCCTCTCTGCCCCACCTCTCCCCGTCCCACCCCGTCCCGTTCCGCCACGCCCTTCCCGTACCGTCCCGCTCCGCCCCGCCCCACCCCTCCCCGCCCCGCCCTGCCCCACCCGGTCGCACGCGCGTTGCATCAGCGATCTTTCGGCGCCTCTTCGCGTCTTTGTGTGGCCGCGCCCCGCGGGAGCCCCCTCCCTTCCCTTCGCGGCGCCCCGCTGACCCAGTTGCCGCCCCACGTGCGCGCACGTGCCCACGTGCCCTCCGAAAGTGGGGCGGGCGTCCGGGCGCTGCCCCGGCCGCGAGGCTGCCGCGAAGCTCTGCTAATGAAGTCGCTGCGCTGCGGTCATCCGCGAAGGAAGTTCCCGATGATACTGTGTTGGTACGGTTTACGCCCCTTTAATGGCCGTTAATAAGTAGCGCGTAGATAGAGCATTCACGTGCTATTCACGGGCCCAATAAATACACTGCGATAATGCATTGCGTACTGGAGTTACTGTTTTACTACTTTCAGCTAGTTTAATTGGTCAATCAATTTGTACGCCTCGAAATGCAGTCTCTATGAAATACTGTATCATATTTCTGTTATCAAATTAATTATTTTGGTTACTTCTTGGAGATTATTTCATAATCCGCTTTGAACTATACTTTAGTACGCGCCCTTCATGACACTAAATGCACAAAAGCTCGATCACTGTTACCAGGCATTGAGTCTATATATTTATTGTGTAATGCTTATGCTATGTTTTTATATACCTGCACATGTTTAAAACTTTTACAGAACTGAAAGAACATAGCGTTTCCAAATGGTAAAATGTATCCCTTTCTTTCTTGAAATTCGCGTTTACAGCCGCTTAGTAAATGTGCATCTCTGCCTACAGGGTCATAAATAAAGATGACAAATTTTCATTTGAAATGATAGAGCGTGGAGGTTCCATTTGAAAATATTAATTCCAAATCAATCCCAAACGCATTTTAATCCATTATTCTCGGAACTGTATGGAAATAGAACGGTCGACGTGTTTTCCTGGCGCGGCATGCGATGCATACACACGAGTCGCCTTCGTTTCCCCCTCCCCTCCCCGCCCTCCCATTACCTCCCCTCCTCCTCGCTCGCAGCTGAGCCAGCGCTCCCCGCTCGCCCACGCAACAGCGCCCCGCGAGATGGAGCAAATGTCTCGAGGGAAGGTTTTAATAATTTTAAATATACATTTTCAATTCTTATACATATACATACATGTGCTTACTACTCAAAGGATCAAATATCGATCAAAGTACCACAGATTCAAAGTAGTGTTTGTAATTAATAATTGTAACACATTTATTTTGAAATAAAATAAATGAAAGCGAACGTATGAGCGTAGGAAATATTTTCCTCTCGAACATAAGTGTCCAAGTAATAATTTTTAACAGTCTAGTGATATATTACCCCAAATCCAGTGTATTTCAATTTCCTACCTAATAAAAATTTAAGTGATTTTAAAAATTCAGCAGTTTACAGCACTATGATTAGTAACTATTTTCAATTATCAGTGTTTTCCTTAACTGAATTTATTCACTCTATATTTGAGAAGCAAAATATCAAAACATATTAATTTGTAGTCAGAACGTAATTCGTTATGAAGTGATATCACTAGATTAAACATTGTCTGATCTGATAAATAGGTTTTCTTCACTATTTGAATTACCTTGACATTATTTAAATTGGCATGTATTCAGAACATGTTTAGAAAATTTAAAATACATTAGAAATGTTGGCTTCAAAATAAAAACTAGTCAAGGTGCAGAATGGAACACACTTTTTTTTGTACTACAACTTCAATTTAGTTAGGTTTCTAATACATTTACAAATAAAATGAGATTTAGAGAAAGTAAATTCAAGCCATTTGAAATACTTGTACTCACAAATTCAAGATGTCATTTGTAGTTTCTCATAACTTGAAAGATTTTGGCAAAATTGATCCCCAAATCGAGCATTTCCAAAAACGCGCAAAGCTATTTTCTGAAAAAAGACTCAAGCGTTTTTTTTTTCATTCTTTTTAATGAATAGTGCTGTATCCTCTGGGAAAGATAACATAAAAGCTATTTAACTGATTTTTTCTTTACAAATTATATAAATGTACTTTTCAAATATCTCTCACGTTGTTGGTAATTACATTATGCGCATTTACGCTTATTTAAATTATGTGGCATTACCTACATTTGTCAGAAAAATTGCTGTTGAAGTTTCTCAAAAACTCTTTTGTTTTGGATGACAACTCACTTCAAAGTGCTCGTTTTCATAAAAGTTCAAACGACATTTTCTCAAAACATTATCCACATTTTTGAAAGAAAATTTGCATATATGACCATCTTTTTCTCTTCTATAATGTTCTTAAATTTGTATTTCAATTTTACTATCAGGTGACCCGTAAATTTGAAAAAATGTGAAAAATGTCCTTTACAAATAAAAGGCAGCTGAGAAGAGATTGGAACAAAACCAAAACGGTATCTTAGACTAAAGATATAAGGAAACAATCTTAGTACGAAAAAGTCTGTGTCATTCTGTAGTACAACTAGTTTGTTATATTCGATAAAAAAATACAAACAATTTGGAAACATTCTTGAGAAAAGTTTGAAAATGTTCAGAGTTCATGAAGTCCTCTAAAAATCAAAAATATCCGTTTCAAAGTCTAGGGTCTACGACATCAGCCAGAGTGGTTTGTGAATATCATTTTTTTGTAAAATTTCCTGCTTGTGCTTTAGCCGCTTTTGTTGTTCACAGACGGAAGGACACTTTGCTGTAAAATAATTTTTCGGTGTTTAGATAGATAGATAGATTTATTTAAACTGCAAATGGGTATAACCCGCTAATTACACAGCTAATTACAAAAACATAAAAATACACAGTCCTCACAGTAACATAGAATACTAATACCAATAATAATAATAACAACAACAACAAGAATAAGGTAATACAACTAGCAAATTATATACTAATTATAGTAATAATAATATGGTAAAATAATGATAGTAATATGAAAACCGACTAATTCATTAAACATTACTACTTCTATACGCTAACTCCGCACTGAATGTTTATACAATCAGGATCACCACTGCACTCAAGACCTGAAAACATTTTCCTCTTTATTTTTCTGCTATACACTGCACGAAACCTCACTTCACAATAGAACACTCATGCATCGCTATATAAAACCCAGTTTTATCCCTCACTTTACCTAATAATACCCTAAATTAATTTCCTAAACTGTTGAACGCTTTGAGGAAAGGGTTCAAAGGTTTTTGCAGGCAATCTATCCCATTCCGTAATCGTTCGATTTGTAAAAGAAAATTTCCCGACATCCGTTCTCTGCTGTCTTAAATTTATTTTGTGCCTGTGATCCACTCTACTGATGTATGTAGGAATACATAGCCGCCGATTAATTTCTTTTCAAGCTGGATGACCATTATAAGCTTTATACAAGGCGCAGAGTCTTGCTACTGATCGCCTGTTTTTGAGTGAATCCCACCCTGCCATTTTTCTTCTCCCTGAAAGTAAATTTAGCTGCCCTATGCTGAATCCTTTCCAAGTGTTTACACTCCATAATTGTGTGCGGATCCCAACAAATTGTTCCATATTCCATTATCGGACGAACAAGAGATAAATAAGCTACTTTCCCTCGCGTTTGCGGTACTCTTTTTTAGGATGCGCATTACAAAGTGAAGAGATATCCAGGCTTTACCCTACTACAAAAATCTACCTGTTTTTTCCAACTAATTTACTATCGAAATGAATTCCTAGGTACTTGCACGAGGAAACTCTCGTAATAATGTCATTATTTAAACGGTAATTTGTTTCACTGTAATTATGACCCTCTGCCAAAAGTGATGGATTTACTTTTAGAGCTATTTATGGACATTCCATTATTTTCCGCCCAGTAATATAACGCATCAAGATCACGTTGCAGAATTTCTTCATCTCTTTCCGAATTAATACTACGATATATTATGCAATCGTCCACAAATAGCCGAACATTTGAGGTTAATTGCGCCGGCAGATCATTGACGAAAGCTAGAAATAGAAGGGGTCCAATGACACTCCCCTGCGGTATTCCTGACGTAACGCTTGCCCCGGAAGATAACTCTTGCCCAATTCGGACTTTCTGTTTTCTATCTCGCAGAAACTCGCTAATCCACGCCACCACCCTGGGATCTATGCCTGAATTCATTAATTTCTGAACAAGCCGATCGTGTGGAACGACATCAAACGCTTTGGCAAAATCTATAACTACTGCGTCTACTCTCCCGCCCGCGTCAATTTCATCTGCTAGATCCTGAAATAGCGTGACTACCTGACTTTCGCATGAGTAACCACTCCTGAACCCGTGTTGCCCATCGTAGAGCCATTTTTTAATTTCCATTCTTTCTTAATGTAACTCCCAACTAGATGCTCCATAAGCTTGCAGACCACTGACGTAAGACTTACCGGCCTATAATTGCATAATTTAGTTTGGTCACCACTTTTAAAATTGCTAATTTCCGATTGTACGACAAAAGCTAATTTCCAATCTTCAGGTACTTTTGAATTATTCAAAGGACACGTGAAAAATTCTAATTAGAAACGGTAATATTGCCTTTCCTCCTAGTTTAATTAAATCCGTAGAAATGTCGTCTGGACCCCTTGACTTCACCATTTTTCATAGACTTTACTTATTCCATAGAACGTTAACTTAATATTAAACTGATTCGCAACCGAAGACACTTGAATAAATGGATGGTCTGTACTATTTTTGAAAACTGAACTGAAATACTTATTAAATGCATCCGCTTTTGCCCGATTGTCAGTAATTAGCGTGTTTCCATTTTCACGAATAACTGGGATATCCTCTTTATTTCCTTTCCTTCTACGAACATACTTATAAAAACCTGTCCAGTTATTTCCCTTTCCATCTAGAATATTCTTTAAATATGCCTCCTGAGCAATTTTCTTTTCGCGCTCCAATTCTTTTGAACGATTTCGAAAAATATTCATCTGCTCGCTACTGCGTTTTCTGTCCTTAAATGCCTTTCTCGTTATCCTCTTCATCCTCCTAATTTTTACATTGTAGTATCTGGATCCGGATTATTTTTGTAGAATTTTGCACTAACAAACTTTTGCAAAGCTCGTATATAATATCTTTTAAACACGCCCATATTTCTTCCATACCTCCGTCTGTTATTAGAAAGCGGTCATATTGTTCCCTAAGAAACCTTTGAAGCCTGCCTATATTTGCTTTCTTGTATTGCCGTTACTTCCGTTCCTATTGTAATACCTTTTCTTGAAATATTTCCGTCTAAGTCAAGAAGAACCGCTTTGTGGTCACTAATGTCCTCAACAACTTCACAAGATATGAAAAGTTCTTTCGGACTAATAGGTAGACATCCAAAATCGCATCCTGTCGCGTCCCGGTCCGAACTACCTGGGTAAAACCGCGTCCCAAACCAGTTCGTTAACGAGGATTTGGGACTTTCCCTTCGCTCACGGCTCCCCTCCAGTGTGCGCTCGGAAAATTTAAGTCGCCTCCAATAACAATAGGATGGCCATTTTCGTTTCCCGTTCTCTGAATGATGTCATCTAAAATGTCCTATCCGTCGCTCGGAGGCCTATAGCATGCAATAATTTCGAATATAGTTCCTGATGTAATATTTCTATTTCCATCATTCAAACTCTCTACTGACCAATCTAATCTAATATCTATGTACTCTTTGGACGGAAATAAAGACTCCGCCCCCTCTACTATTCTATCCCCTCAAAGGATCTTGTAATGGGAATGAAAAATTCAGAGAACCTGATTTCCTCAGTTAGCCGCGACTCAGTCCCTATCACTATGTCGAGATTGCAGGCATCAACTAGATCCAAAACTCTATTTCTTTATTGATTATACTACGACAGTTCACCTGCAAAACTGAAGGAACCCTTTCCTCACCTGAATGTGTTCTCGAAAGAGCGCGTCCCTCGAAGTCCCTCGAAGTCGCTGCCGCTGTCGTCGCCTATGCCGCCGTCGTCTCCGCCGCCACCGCCGCCGTCTCCGTCGCCATCGTCATCGTCGTCGCCGCCGCCGCCGCCGTCGTTGTCGTCTCCAGTCTATTATACGAGGTGGATTATACTTGTACCGTCAAAAGCGGGTTGATGCTTTCCAACTCTGTTCGAGACATTTCTTGAAGTGAACGTCCGAAGAACGATGTTACGCCGCCTTCGTCATTTTCATTTCCATTTAGAAGGACACCAAACGTGATTTTATACCACACAAAATGCTTAAGAAAATAACTTGCTACGTACAGAAACAAGAATTATCTACATTTTCGAAATTGGGGAATCTCAATCACGAATTTTATCCCCCTTTTTTATTCTGCAATATTACATACTTTCTCTATGCTACGTAAATGATACACGAGAGAGTTAAAAATAAATCACATGTTAATCTGTGACTGCGCATTTATAACACGAAAACCACGTGGACCTCCACTTCTGAAGTGTTGCGTTGGTTCTAAAAACAGTGACGTCAGCTCCGTTGTTACGAGGGTTGTACCAAAAGTAAGGTTCCCAATGAGCTACAGACTCAAGGGAAGGTGCTGGGCTAAATCCGACAACAGTGCCGTGCGCAGTGGTTTCCCCACTCTCAAGCCCGCCCGTCCACGATTCACTAGGTCGCTCAGTGTTCGCTTTGCAGCTGTCAGAGATGGAAGTGTTGATCGCTGCTCCCGCCAAGTGCGAGGTTCGAACAGTAATCCGATTTCTCCACGCAAGGAATTTACCGCAACCCAGAAGGAGCAATCCAGAATCGCCAGAGAAGACGACTGGCGGAGGGAGTAGTGCTTCTTCACGACAACGCTCGACCCCACGTCGCTCGTCCAACACAGGAGCTTTTGAAGAAATTTGGGTGGACCGTTATGCCCCATCCCCCGATAGGCCGGACTTAGCCCTCAGCGATTATCACCTCATCCCGAAGCTAAAGGAACACTTAGTCTGACCTCTGCTCAGACTTCACCGTTGCTCTTGAAGCGTTTGCCACCTAAGTGTTCCTTTAGCTTCGGGATGAGGTGATAATCGCTGAGGGCTAAGTCCGGCCTATTCGGGGGATGGGGCATAACGGTCCACCCAAATTTCTTCAAAAGCTCCTGTGTTGGACGAGCGACGTGGGGTCGAGCGTTGTCGTGAAGAAGCGTCATATACAGTTTTTACTGTTTTTTTTGACAAATAAATAAATAAATAAGTAAATACGCGCGGCTGCTGTGAAGGCCCTTGCGAGCGCGTCTCTCCTCCCTTTGATGGAGGCCCTCTGGAGGCTCCCGTCACCTCCCAACGTTCCGTTTCTACGCGCGGATCTGGACACGCTACCGAGCGCAATAACCTCTGTAAGACCGGGTAATACTGTCGACAAGCCAACCGTTACGCAAAACATTTCCAAATCACATGCGTAATTTACTCCTCCACGTCATATCTCAAGATTTTACCTCGAAAGTGGTACATGATAGCGGATTAGGATTTTCGTGATCCATCGTGGACATATTTTTTATAAACGTCGTGTGGAGCGTATCAAAGCGGCTTCTTTCAAGGTCGGAGCCTCGATAAGAGGGTGACGCGGTGTCGCTTCCCCGGTGACATTATGTCGACTTCGGGATGCAATTTCCCCCATGGACACGGGCCAGGAATTTGTACGTGCCGCCCCGGGATCGTTTCTGTCTTTGTGTCATTTTCCTCTGCTTTGGAAATTAGTATTATTATATTTGCATGACCGATGGTCTGGCGCATTCCGATGCCCAATAAGGCAGATGCAATGGAAGCACACACGTGAAAGGTAGAACAAGCTTCATATCTGTCGTATTGAGGGCTGGAACTTGATTCCGGCGTTAATTTTAGATATATTCGGAGAAGATTGTCCTTACTAGAATATCGTTTAATGGTCACACAGAATAACGAATTCATTTTGTACCTGCTCTAAAAAATCCCTTTTGAAATCAGTATGGAATCTGTGGGATACAGCCATAGTAGAACATACGATCATTACAGTATATTAAATTAAGTTAGTAATCACTTTTAATTACAGTATACGCAGTTAATAATAATAATTATTATTATTTTTATCATTAATATTTTTATAATTAGATTACTGAAAAACGTTGTTTGCAGGCAGTATATTTTACCCGTGTTAGGCTCTCTGATATGTAATCGACATAATAAATTCAAATACTCATCATTCCTGGTACCTTAGCCAAACCCATTCTCAAAATTGAAAAGCTCAATGAATGAACTCGAAAAACACCACTTTCAATCATAGGTAAGTGAAATGCCACTTGTTTTGTTCCATCTCTACTATTTATATCCAATATGGATATAATTGAGCGTAAAATAGGCAGCACAGAGCTCTGCAAGAAGCACTTCTTTGATTGGGCGCCGCGGAATCCAGGTCGCCACCGGGAGGGGAAGTGCGGGGGAGGGGGAGGGGGGCGTCAGGCCCTAAACATAAATTTCCCAGACACCTCGCGCAGATATGGATCGAAAATATTAAAACTCGGTGGAAAACGGCGGCCCATTACGCCAGTTGGCTTGTTTTGGAGGTAAAACCGCTCGCGGCGCCTGCTTTACTATCGCGGCCTCGGTTTACGCGCGAAAGTTGCGGCGCCGCTCCTCGCTACAGATGGCGGCTATCTAAACGCCCCCGCCGCCCCGCCCCGCCCCGCCCCAGCCGCCGCCGCCACCACCGCCCCGCTATCTCTACCACCATCGCCGCCACTACCACAGCCGCCACCACCACCACAGCCGCCACCACCAGCGAGCACCACCACCACCACCACCACCACTAGCACCACCACCGCCACCAGCACCAGCACCACCACCACTGCCACCACCACCACCACCACCACGGCCACCAACACCACCACCAACATCATCATCTTTACTTCTACCTCCACCTCAACTCCATTTGCATCTCCACCTCCATTTCCACCTCCGCCACAGCCTCCTCCTCCGCTTCCTCCTCCGCCTTCTCCTCCGTCTTCGCCTCTAACTCCACCTCTGCCTCCGCATCCATCTTCGCCCTCCGTCTGCACCTTCGCTTCTACTTCCTTCTCCTCCACCACCACCACCTCCACCACCATCACCGCTGCCGCCAGCACTGCCGTCGCTACCTTCTGAACGATTTCAAAGAGGAAGAAAGTCAGATGAGAACGTTGTAGCGGCAAAATATTAAATTTATGAAGCTGCCGTAATTTGCCGAATACTTTTTTAGGTGAACAATTTGTCTGTATTTAATATCTTTATAATAATAATAATTAATGAAAAGCTAGATTTCAATTAATCCTTATTATGGTTCGTTGAGTCGGTCTATAAATAATTTCACAATAACAAATTCCGTTTGAAATATTTGCAATTAACTTCTTTCAAATTTAGTTTTTCTGTCCATTTCATTTCGCGCAATTGTATGTATTTTACACTTGAAAGGGAAGCACTATGTGCCACTCCCTACCACCAGCCCAAATTCCCTGAAATGTAATTACACCGAGCGCAAATAAATCTAAAATTTAGTTGAACAGTGATAACAGAAATCTCTCACTTATAAATAATTAGGCAAATGTAATAGAAGTGATTTTTCACGAGAATCCAAAACACTCATAAAGTGTTATCAGGCTGTAAAGCTTAATTTCATCCTTTTGAAATTTACGCACGAGGTATATGAATCGCGCGGGCGAAATTCTATGAATCACTGTAATGAGAGTCGGTTGTGTGCGAACAAAAAACCTCCTTTGCTCGGGCGAGGTGGACGGGCGGTGCAAATGGACCTTTTAATTGCAGGAGGGCCCGTCACGTTAATTTACCTGCGTGTGCGCCACGTTTATCGCGTCAACGGCGGATAAATTATTTATTTATCCTGCCCCACTCGCACGCCCACCCGCTCGCCGCCTACTCGCCCGCCTGCGAGCCTACTTATTCGCCTGCCTGCTAGCCTTCTCGCTCACCCATCCGAACACATGCGTCCGCCTACACACCTGCCCGCCGGAACCTACCCACCCACCTATTCACCCACCCACCCGCTTACTTGCTCGCCAACTCGCCTTCTCGCCCGCCCACTCGAACACTCCCCCGCCGAAACGCTCTCCCGCCCCATCCCGCCCACCCGCCTCCTCGCCCGCCCGCCACACTTCGCACATCCGCTAACTTACCCGCCCACCGGCCTACTCTCCCGCCCGAACTCGTCTACCCGCCTATTCGCGCGCCTACGGGAACACCCATCCATCTAATCGCCCACCCATCCTAACAGCCCCCGCTCCCCCGCACCATCCCGCCCACCTGCCCGGACACCCACCCCCGCCTACTCGCCCGCTCGCTCGTCTACTCGCCCGCCTACTCGCTCGCCCGCCCGCCTACTCGCTCGCCCGCCCGCCTACCCATCCGCTTGCCCACCTACTCACCCGCCCGCCCGTCCGCCTACTCGCCCGCCCACCTACTCGCCCGCCCGCCTACTCGCCCGCCCGCCTACTCGCCCGCCCGCCTACTCGCCCGCCCGCCTACTCGCCCGCCCGCCTACTCGCCCGCCCGCCTACTCGCCCGCCCCGCCTACTCGCCCGCCCGCCTACTCGCCCGCCCGCCTACTCGCCCGCCCGCCCGCCTACTCGCCAGCCCGCCCGCCCGCCTACTCGCCCGCTCGCCCGCCTACTCGCCCGCCCGCCCGCCTACTCGCCAGCCCGCCCGCCCACCTACTCGCCCGCCCCGCCCGCCTACTCGCCCGCCCGCCCGCCTACTCGCCCGCCCGCACACTCTCCCGCCCGCCCGAATGCCCGCCCGCACACACTCACCCACCTAATCGGTGCCCTGCGCTCCGCCTTAGTGACCTTTAGGCGAGCGCGTGTGGCTCGAGCGCATTCCCAGCGGGGCGGGCGGACTACTCAGCATGTGTTGAGGGAATATTTAATTAATGTGCAGGATCTTCGAATTAAAGTGCGAGTTTTTTAACACTACAGTTTTACATTTGCTCTCTGTTCTATAGTATAGGTAAGAAAAGTATTGGAATCACCTCAACACGATCTCAAATATCGGCCGTAACATTCATGTTTAACCTTCTTTTCATCTATAACTTCACACATGCGCCAGAATTAAGGTCTATACATGTTTTGGCAAGGATTGTTAAGAGTGGTGGAGGTGGAGAGGAGACATGCATTTTTTACTCAGAATCCGATTTGGATATTTGGATATATTGATGTATCACGCATAACTCTCCCAGATTAGAAACTTTTGAGCTTGAAACTTACGAAAGCGCAGGAGGTGTCGGTGCGGCTGCACTGATTCGTTTCAGGTGCTGAGGGCCAAAGTCTTGCAGGAGAGTATATGATGCACGCGCCAGGAAATAAATACGAGTTTAGAAAGAGATTGGTAGATTAGTATGTACAGGTTATTCTGCTTTCGGGATTTTTCTTTAGCTCTAGCTATTTTTTCTCTACCATATGGTCTGCTTTGCGCGACTACCACCATCGGAGATGGTGACACCATCTGGACCATCTACATGCAGTCTGCAAACTGCAATGATAAAGTATAAATAACAGAGGGAGTGGAATCTATCAAAAGGGGCAGTGGAACTAAAGTAGTTTAAAAATCGATAGTTACTACTATTTCAATAAAAGGAGATATAGTGTGTCATTTCTGAATAATATTATATCAGAGCACCGACCAATTGTAAATAATTCAAAGATTAAAAAATTACTAGATTGAGCAGATATAAATTGACAATAACTGTCAATGTTTATAACAAGAGTTTTATAAAATTGTCCAGCATTATGAGAAAACTTTCGTTAGTAACTTTTTACCTCCCTCTAATTCTGTAAGGACTGAAAAAGAAATAATTAATGTGTCTTGCGTTGTGTTATAATCATCTTTGCGGGAAGAAAAATATATCACAAAATGAAAAAGAATGTACCTCTGGCTTTTGTCACAATTAATCCTGTACATGCTGAACTGAAGTTAAAAATGAAGCAAGGATTTTTACTTTAGAAAATGTTTCTCTCGCGAGGGAGTAATGCTGCGTACGAACCCGCGGCTCCTCGAACACTGCGAGGCCGCGCAGTGCAGGAGCTGCTGAAGCGGTAGCAGTCGTGCACTCCAACGCCCCGCCCAGCCCCGTCTCGCACCGTCCCGCCACGTCGTCCCCGTCCCGTCACGCAGTCTCTCCCCGCCCCCCTCCCCGTCCCGCCCCCGCCCAACCCCTCATCCCGCCCCTCCCCGTTCGCCCCCTCCCCCGTCCCCGCCCCGTCCCGCCCCCGCCCGCCCCGGCCCGCCCCGCCCAGCACCGTCCTGCTACGTCTTCGCGTCCCGTCACGCAGTCCCTCTCCGCCCCCCTCCCCGTCCCGCCCCGCCCCTCCCCCACCCGCCCCCCTCCCCCGTCCCGCCCCTCCCTGCTCCACCCGCCCCGCCCGCCAGGCCCCACTCCACCCCGCCCCGCCACGCCCGCCACACCCCACTCCGCCTCGCCACTCCACGTCCGCCACGCCCACCACGCCCCACTCCGCCCGCAAAGTCCCACTCCCGCTTCGCCGTGCCTAGCTCAACCCCTCTTTTGCCCTTCTCTCTACCCCTTGCTCGTCCTACTCTATCCCGCTCCTCCCTGTTCTACCTACTTCATGCCCCGCCCTGCTCACATCGGGTCTCCACACGCCCTTCCACCCCGATGTAACCCGCTGCCCTCCCCCCCGCCGACTCCCCCACCTCACGCCTCGCTCGCCATACTCGGCTTCGCAGCGTCTGTTCACATCCCCTATATCCTCCGCTTCCCCTCGCTCCGCTTCAACACGCTTCTTCTGGCCTCCCCCCTGCTTCTTCCCTTTTCACCGCCTCGCCCCTTCCCTCGCCTCACTCACACGCGCTGCTTCCCCAGCCCGCGGGCCCCGTTCCGTGGCGCCTCGCGCGCCGCGCCCGCGCCAGATAACGCCCACTCCCCCTCCGGGCTGTGCTCGCAGGGCATATTACGCAGATAAAAGTATCACGCTTTCAATGTGCGAGTATTAACTAGTTTTACGAGTTTCGAGCCGTTTTCAGCGTGTCCTCCCGTCTCGCTCTCGCACCCTCCATTCGTTTGCTCCTCGGTTTACTCCTCCATTCATCTTGCCTCGGCGCTCGCGACGCGGCGCCTCCCGATCCCCAGGTCTCCCTGTTCGGTGCAAGCAACGCTGCGAGGAAGATGAAGCGCGTTTTACGGGACTTCCTCGGTAGAATCCGAAGAAGCCTTCGAGTTGCGCGGTGGAGCGGGTTCGAGAGCGGGTTTGAGGGTGGGCGGGATGGAGCGGGGATCAGGGGCGAGGAGAGACATGAAGGGTGCCGGTAAAAGTGATGGAAATGGAGGAGGAGAAGTAGCCGGGAAGTCGAAATTCCGATCAACAAGTTGCTGTAAGTATACCCGCGTACTCAATGAGGTGACAACCAGAACCGACCACCGGGAGAGACTGGCTCAGTGCATCAACTGATGTCACTGCAGACCCTCTGACTAGGAAGGTCCTAGGTTCGAGTCGTCAACGGTGGCAGCATTTTCGACACTGGCTTTTCAGCTAGGTTGAATTCAGTCGCTGTCTGGAGAATTCTAGCGGCTGCTCTGATCGGTAGTTTCCCATCAACACCCGGCGAATGCCGGAGCACTACCCTAACAACCGGGTCACGGACCACATGCTATCTTTCCTACCTCTTCGTTGTCTTATTTCCCCCCCTTACACACACTTACACTAAAATGCACTACATTACCACACAGGTCGGGGGCTTAGAGTTTAACCCGGCTGAAGCGGTGCCCCGCTAGTGCCAGATAGCTGGTTGGGGAAAGCCCCACTAGTCGACGGTAGGTCGGTGCCGAATCTCGCCATCCAGAGGGGAAGATCACCGACATCTCCCGATGAAAAAAACATCCACTACACTTATTGGATTAATGACCTCAGTAGTTGACATGTCCGGAATCATAAACAATCAATATTCACCACAAAGCAAAAGGGTCAACTTGTAAAGTGGGTTGGCCAAATGTACGTACGAAAAGGGTGAAGTTTATAGCTGGAAAACACTTCACCACACTTTCAGGTGAAAAACATTTCAGCCTTTTCCTCTTAATATTAGTATTAAATAATTGCTGTGTCGTTTTGGCCTCGGAAGCACAGATTCTCTTCTCGAAGACAGTTCTTTTTGTAATTTTCGAATTTCGGCTCAGCCTGTACATCGCATTTTCAAGAGCTGAACCGCCATTAATGACTTAAGCAGCGACTTTCTCTTTTACCCTTTATTAGCGTTTTATCGATAGGAATAATATGAGATAATGTACTGTGTGTTCCTTAGTTTATTTTAACTTTCAACAGAATTTGACATTTTTGATACTGAGAAGATAAAATGTATTACTGAGTTTTTCTTTGGAAAACATCTGTTAACAAAAATTTAAAGATTATCAAAACTAGATAATTCATTTGGTTATCTTTTTTCTTCTGGTGAGTAGTTGAACTAGGAAAACATGTGCCAACTAAATTAGAAAGAGCGTGCGCATACTCTGTTGCGGAGGGTGGGGTGTAAAACTGTTTGTGAGCACGTGAAAACTCAGTGAATTGAAATAATTGATACTATGAAAGTGTGATTTCATATGCTGTCAATTGACCAAACACGGACATTAACTCTGAGTTCATGGATCCACGAACATTTCCCGTATTTATATTTCTATACAAAGGTTTAACACGTACTACCAATATGTTCTATATTCCGAGAAATTGCCCGCACAATAATGAAATAGCAACATATGATTATTTGCGCATATTTCTCCCTGTCCATTGGCGCTTATTTCAATATACATGCTGTGCACATGGATAACACTCGGACAAAGCACAGAGCGCTGTTACCTTTTCAAACAGCCTGCGATTTTCACGCGTGTGTAGAGTCGTATTGCACAAATGCCCGCTTTGTTGTAAGTGCTTGTTTGACCCGGGGAACGCAAATGTTCGCAAATGCTGGCAGAATCGATGACGCGAGAGTCGTCCAACCGAGCGGACCCGATCAAGGCCATGCCTTCTCTCCAAACACACACACACACGTTCCACTCACAACCTTTCCAACGTTGCAAGTGTTGAGGTGGGGGAAATTAAATTACTTGGCGATCATAAACTTTACTTGGGGTTAAATCTTATACTAGTAAATCTTGAAACAGATTTCAAACAATGGTAGTTCGCCGTTCATATTCCTTCCGAGTTGGATACGACTGTTCCAAACCCCCTGATTGAATGAATGTGTAACTTCGGTTTAACTCTGAACAAGCGATTCCCATCAATTCGATTCCATCAACTGCACCTTTCTACTCCCCACTCCGACGTAGAAGCCGGTGTATATTAAAGTTCCTGGAAAAATTTTACCGACTATGTTCGCATGCAGGGTAGACGACTAAGGATTTTTGTAAGTCAAAAGAATTGTAAAATTCTCGGCCTACCAGTAATATTCTCGAAACTATTTTGCAACACACACATATTGCAGATCTACATACACGAAACCCTAAATTAAAGCATAATTATCGCCAAGTTCTGAAACATTAGAGAGTTTATTAAATATACACTTTATTTTATTGGAAGAAATATTAACAATTAATAATTGCATAATAATAGGGGATTTTAATATAAATGTACTGAGAGAAAGTTACGTAAAGAAGAAGTTAGTAAATAGTTTTAAAGCATTGGGACTAAACCAATTGGTAAAAGAGCCAACAAGAGTGGATAGTAATAGTCAGACAATCATTGATCTAGTATTCTCAAATGTAAACATACATGTAGAAGTACAAGACACACCAAAAATTACCGACCATGCTTGGGTAATAGTTAAGTCGGATGTAAAAGATAAAGGTACAAATCGAAGAGAAAGGATTAAAATACGTAAAAGAGACTATAGAAATTTTAAAGATGATCAATTTAGAGAAATATTAGAATGTAATATTAGACAATTAAAACATGACAATGAAGACGAGTTAAGCGAGGAATTTGTAAAAGCAGTCGTAAAAGCCTTAGATAAGGTGGCACCATTTAAAACGCTGAAGGTGCATACAGAATGGAATGAAAGAAAATGGTATTGCGAAGAAATAAAAATGTTGTGCAACAAGAGGGATGAAGTATACAAAACAGCTAAAATAACGAGAGAACCAGACAAGTGGGAAGAGTACAAGAAGTTAAGAAATAATGTAGTTAAACTAATTAAGAAAAAGAAAGTAGAATATTATAATAATACTATTGAAGAACACAAAAATAATAGTAAAGAATTATGGAAGGTAATTAAGAAATTAATTGGAGGTAAAAACTGTGATTTAATGACTACAGATATTGTATTTGATGAAAGTAGTAAAGATAATATAGCAAACAAATTCAATAACTATTTCGTAAGAAGCATTAATATTTTAGTACAAAATGCTGATGTATGGAATCAGAATATTTACAAGCAAAATGAAAAATGGTGTGACAGTGAATTTAATAAATTTAAATTGATAAGAAAGGAAAAATTGCGTAAAATTATCTTTGGGCTAACAAACAAAAAAGGAACCGACGAGGGTATTACAACAAAAATGATAAAAGAAAATTATGAAATATTAGAAGCTGTATTTTTGAAAATAATAAATAATTCATTAGAAAAAGGGATCTTTCCTGAATCATGGAAAACTTCCACCGTAATACCAATTCCAAAAGTGACAAACACAAAGAGAGCAGCTGAATTTAGGCCAATAAATAAACTACCCACGTATGAAAAAATATTAGAAGAAATAGTAAAGAAGCAATTAAATGAATTTATTGAAACAAACAAAATTATAAGAAATGAAACAATCAGGATTCAGAGAAAAACAATCCTGTGAAACCGCGATTCAAGCAGTCTTAGACGAATGGAAAATTAATATTGATACAGGAAAGAAAGTAGGAATTATCTTCTTGGATCTAAAGAGGGCATTCGAAAGGGTTGACAGGTCAATGCTGATAGAGAAAATGTACAAATACGGTATCAAAGGTGACGTTCAAAAGTGGTTTATTTCGTATCTTGTAAATAGAAAGCAAAAAGTAAAATATAATAACATTATGTCAGAGGAAATTAGCGTAGATTTAGGTGTTCCGCAAGGGTCAGTTTTGGGACCAATATTGTTTATAATGTACATAAATGACTTAATTAAGTATATAATAAATTTTTTTGCGAATGAATGTAAAATTCAGTTATTTGCTGACGACACTTTATTGTATGTAATTGGAGAAACAGAAGTGGAAATTGAATTTAAACTGCAGAGTGTATTTATTGCAGTACAAGAATGGTTAAGGGTAAATAAAATAATAATGAATGTAGAAAAGACTAAATTTATGATTTTACATAGTGGAAGAAACATAGAAGAAAGAGAAACAAAATTATTCACAACTGATTTAAAGGAAATACAACGGGTATACAAAATGAAATATCTGGGAGTAATTATATATAGTAAATTAAATTTTAAAGATTATATAGAATATATAGTAAAGAAAACTGATATGTTAAACAGAATTGGGCAATATATAAATGGCTATACAAGATGTTGATATATAAATCCATAATTGCACCACATTTTGATTACTGTGCAACAATACTAGTTGGAGCCCAAAAAAGTGAAATTAAAAACTTCAGATACAACAAAATAGAGCAATGAGGGTAATAATTCAATGCAATAGATACACTCCAGTGGTAGACATGCTAGACACTCTCAAATTTATGTCAATAAAAGAGAGAATTCAGTATAAGACACTAATTTTTATTTTTAAATTAATTAAAAACCAAATAACAGGAGATTTAGTAAACAAAATCCAAAGAGTGAAAGATAAAACAGCAAGGGAAACAAGACAAGCACAACATTTAGTAATTAATTTTAGTAAAACTGAACAGGCAAAAAATAGACTATTTGACAAAGGAATTGAATTATATAATAAACTACCATTAGAAATAAAAAACTGTGAACAAATTAAAGAATTTAAAAGAAAAATTATAAAACACATAAAAGTAGAAAATTCATTTTGTAAATAGTTAATAGAGTATACTTATAGATGTAAGCAATGTATGTAAATATGTATTTTATGTAAAAATAGCCGAGAAGGCTAAATAAACAATATCTATCTATCTATCTTTATTAAAGAATCTTAAAATAACAGAAGAGTTATTAATTTTAAAAAATCTAAATCTGTATTGAAACATCTATTTTCAAATTATAATTTAGCCCACTTTTACTGAATTCAACACAATTATTAAGCGAATATAACACCTGTGTTTCTCAATAAATTGTTATTTATTTTCTCACTAAAGTACAACAGAAGAAGAAAGAATAAATAGAAGTTTATTAAAATCTCTCATTTTTCTTTCTTTTACATACTTCTTTTCAAAATTAATACATTATGTCGTGCATATTATCTGCCAGACCAGTGCGTTTTATAGGAATAATATTGTGTAAAAATCCAACGCAAAAAAGGTAATTATTAATTAATGAATTTACACATTTTTTTCTCGGTACAATTTAAAAACTTTCACGGACAATAACAAAAAATTCAGTGGAACGTCGGCTACAGCTGTGTAAAAGTTTAGGGAAATAACAAAGTCTTAATAACAGGGAATGGCGAGAAAGTTTTATTAACTGTGGTTCACAATCAATCATTTTAAATACCAATATATCCAGTCAGAATCTGATCCATTTTATTTTCTTCGCAGAACATGTAGACTTAATATCACAATGCTTGTTTATTTCAGAACAAATATGCTCACATTATTTTTAAATGAATATAAATTATAGAAGACATGCATTGCTTTTTTCTGCGATCATGCAATAAGATTGTTCGTATTTTTAATGTTTAAAAGGTTTATTTATTATAAATTATCGCAAAGATAGTTTCAATACAAAAATTACCCCTGCAAAGATATATAGATATTTGTATTAAAAATGTTATTCTGGAGTAATGCACAATGGAGGTCACATCATTTTACAAACTCCCAGTTGAGTTTATTATCTTCAATATTTTTGTCCAAATGATAGTGGAATTTGACTTCCCAGAATCGCAAAGACACAATACACCAGTATTTTCCGCGTGTGAAATGATGTCACGAACCTGTTCCGAAGAACCGCCCGTCAAACCAACGCCGGTGAACAGGTGTCTGGTGTTGATTGCAGGCGGCCGGCGCCTCTCGACAGCCGCATTGTCACCTGACGAGGATCGAACGCGCAGCGACGGTGGCGCTCTCGAGCGGCCACTCGGCCGGACACATCGCGATCGGGGCGCGCTCTCGAGGGTGGCGTGTCAGCCGCACGCGCGCGCTCTCACCGCTCTCCCCCCTCTCCCCCCTCCCCCGGGCCACGCCCTCGGCTGCGAAACCCGCGCGCACAAAAGTGGACGTCATCCGCCGCTTTTCAATAATTTCCGCGGGGGCGCCTCGCCCCGCATTCCATTGGCGGCGCCATCCCCCCCCCCACCCGCTCTCTAGCGCCGGCGCGTGTACAATGGGACCCTGCCTCGGCCACCAAGCAAGGTTTTTCGCCTGCCGACTGCCTCCGGTTCGCCTCTCTCGCCCTCACCCCACACCTCGCTCTTGAGGGTTGGAAAAATACTTTTGCACAGAACGTTGTTTCTGTTTTTATTTTTTTGCCCGCGAATACGCCGACTAGCACCTCGCGTGCATGCACCCTGCTTTGCCCGGGGTTCAATTTCATTATCTCGGTAGCAGATACATGTAATTTTTATTAAGGGATCGGTATTTAGCTGGATCCTATTTTTATCCCCCGGGGTTGTTAGCCCTGGGGGGCATGGAAGATGAAATGATGATAATGAGAGATGAAACGACGACACACATAGACAACACAAACACACACCCATACCCGAGGTGGGTCTCGAACTGGCGATCCCATTCTGTCCGAGATCGCCACAGCACTAGTCTCAGCGATCTCGGCAATCCGGACCAGCTGTTGTTATTATTACCTGTTTTTTTTTCTCCGGGTTTTCTCACCCGAGATTCAAAGTTCGAGGACCCGTACCATACTCCTATACTTAATAATTTAAACATAGCTGCACTTGAAGGTCACGAGCTGGAACGAGAGCGGAACACTGCCATTCAATCGGGTGCTTCGTTAAGACTTACATGTTTGATACTGAAACTTCCGATTGGATGACTATGCCCCCCCTTCTTCCAGCTCGTGATCTTGCAGGGTTGCTATGTTTAAATCGAAGTATAGCTTTACATACGACCGTATCACAATGCGGCAGATTTCAAAAATGACAGCTTTGTTTAATGAGCTGTTGGAATAATTATGTAAGAAGGAAGACTTAATTTTTTTAAATAGTACTTGGGATTCTCGTCAACAAGACCAGTTGCTGTATGCATTTTGAATATTTTTTTCTGCTTCTATTTTATTCATCTTTATTCATTCTGTTTAATTCGTCTCATTTATTCCATTTTGATATGCAGGACGTATAACATAAATGATGAATGCTTTCTTTTCCTGGACATTGTGTAGTATAACGTCAGGTTTATTTCTTCGAATCGCTTAATCGGTATGTATGGGATGATAGAAATACATTTTGAACTGATTACTTTCTATGACGCGTTTGACTTTTTTTATAATAAGGGATGATTTCCTGTATATTCGTCATAAACATCTAGTTTTTCTTAGTTATAGAATTGTACTAATTATTATTATTATTATTATTATTATTATTATTATTATTATCAGGTCATATTTCAAAATTTCTAGCACATATTTTTTTAAAAATTATGCTCCAACCATTGCTTATTTTGTTGGAGCTTCTGTGCAAGACTTGCTTATACGTTTATTAGTTCTTTGATTTCTAATTCTCCAGTGTTGTCCAGGTGATGTACTACAATAGTATTCAATGAATATGTAAATAATAAGTGGTACAACTTGTTGTATCACTTATTGTGTTCCGATTTTAATACGATATTAGTACGATCGTATGAAATGTAATGATTTAATGTGATTACTAATAAAAATAATATACTCTGTTTTCTCCATGGTTTATCTCTAAAATGTAGCAATCCTTGTGTAATCTTAATTACTCTGGAGAAATTTGTTTCGGTCTGCTCGAGCCTTAAAACTGAATCCTTCGCCGCCGAAGTGACGAGGACGCCAATTGAGGCTGCCATTCCCAGGGACAAAACTCTTGCTCTCCGCAGAGTAGTTCCCGCGAGGAGCACTTTGCGTTTTACGACCCTCGCAGACGCTCCTGCCCCGTGGCACAGACCCCTCAACTTAACCCCCTCCCTATCCCCTTCCCATCCCCCTCTTCCCATCCCCTCCTTCCCATCCCCCTTTCCCAGCCCCCCTTCCCAGCCCCCTTCCCAGCCCCCCTTCCCAGCCCCCCTTCCCCAGCCCCCCTTCCCAGCCCCCCTTTCCCAGCCCCCCCTTCCCAGCCCCCCCTTCCAGCCCCCCTTCCCCAGCCCCCCCTTCCCAGCCCCCCTTTCCCAGCCCTCCTTCCCAGCTTCCCTTTCCAGTGCCCATCCTTTTCAATCTCTCATTCCCAGCCACTACTTCCAAGCTACTTCCTTGACCACTACCTTAACGCTCCTCCCCTTATCCAGTCCTTTTTTCCCCCTTCCCACAAAATTCACTGTCCCTACCACGCTCCGCATGTCTCACCTCCAACCACTCCTCTCACCCACTTCCAAGTCCGACCTACGTTTCACCATTCCTATCATTCCTACCGCCACTAGGTTCGACAACTTTCTACTTTCCCGTATACGTACGTGTGATATACGTAGTATAGGGAAAGTTATGTAATGCTGCGCGAAAAAATGGCCAATTTTCGGCGGAAAAAAATTAATTGCCGGGCCGTGAAACCGAAAAAAGTGGATATAACCAGTTGCTAAATTAAGAAAAAATCCCCTAACACGTGGTGTAGCCAGAAACCCTGTTTTCTAGGTCCTTGATACCGAAAATCCAATTGAAAGGAAAACGTCCGTCCGTCCGTCCGTCCGTCCGTCCGTCTGTCCGTCTGTCCGTCTGTCCGTCTGTGAACACTGCTAGTGCCTAAACGATACGTACGATTTCTTCCAAAATAGATATTCCCTGGTCGACCTAATTGTAGTCGAAGATTTGAGATTTTCAAAAAGATTCTTCAAAATTTGGGGGTACTTTATATGAAGACCCCGGGGATTTTCAAAATTTTCTCAAAAACTGCTCCAAATATTTTTCTTTAAATCTCTTGTATGAATAGAGGAAAATACACTTATTAACATGGCATAGGTCCGATTTTCACGGATAACTAAATTTTCGAAAATTGTGAAAGTTTGAATTTTTTCGGCGTCTTTCTCCAACTACAAATTGAAGATAGAGATTTTTTCTTCAAATAAAATTTGTTCTGCATATTGAGTTCTTTCATAAAGGTCAGGTAAATGTTTCTCACAATTTTAGTAGTTTTCGTGCAATATTGCGTGAAATATATGCAACATTAAAAAATTACAAAAACACGATTTTCTCAAAACGGCTCCAAATTTTTTCTTTAAACGTTTGGTAGGGATAGTGGTAAATTTATTCTATCAGATGACATAAAAGCCATTTTGGTCTATCGGTTGGTTTTTTCAAAAATTACAAAAATGTAAATTTTTTACTTGTCTCTCACGTAGTTAATATTTACATTATCGACGATTTTTTTCACATTATTATATTTACTAGTATATATGCTTTAAATAACGTCAAGTTAAGTTTCTCGAAAACACTACCGTTTTCTGTGAAAAGTAGCTCAAAATTTTGCATTTTCAGAAATGCTCAAACGCCATTTTTTCGTATATGGCCTGCAAATTTTTTCTTGAAACTTTTGTAACAGATAGTGATAATTACACTCTTTAATTTGACGTAAAGTTTACTTTGAGATTTTTTTTGTTTTCAAAAATTATATAAATATAATTTTTTTGAAAGATCTCTCACATCTTTAATATGCACATTATCCGCAATTTGTAAAGATTATTATATTTGTGATTGTAAGTGCTTCAAATAACTTCAAATAAAGTATTTTGAAAACTCAAAAATTTCTGTGAGAAATGAGCTTCAAATTTCGCATTTTTAGTAGTGGCTAAAACGCCTATTTCTCTTAAACGGCACATAATTTTGAAAAGAAAATTGCCATTTACGGCTAGGTTTGTGTGTTCTTTAAAATTCTATAATTAATATTTTCATTCTACCAATAGGAAACCGAAAAATTAAGAAAATAACAAAAGTATGTACTTTTGGCGGTGATAGATGGTAGCTGGCAAGAAAGAGTATGTGGCAATTCCGAATAGCTAGTGAAGACCCAAGAAAATAGAAAACTAATACGGGAAAGTCTGTGCCATTCTGTAGCACCACTAGTTGTGTTTGTCTTCTCAGCTGCCATCAATTGGTTGCCTAATATGACATTTTTCAAATTTTGTCGATTTTTCACATCTCTAATTCTAGAATTGAAATATGACTCTAAGTACATAATAGAATGGTATTATAAAAGGGACATGTAGCCTCTGACATTTTCAAACTTTTCTCAAAAATGGCTTCAAATTTGTGAATTTAACTTTGTCCTATGGTAGTGTAGAAGACGCTTAAAAGAATGCTATAGCTGCCTTTGTCGTTGTAACCCCTTGATCCCTGATTTGTTGAAAATTTTATCAAATTCGATTTTTTTTTCAGAGCCTTACTACTACTAGAATATTGAAGATTAATATGTTTTCCTGAGTGAAATCGTTTTTTAAAGACATCTTGAAATACAGTCATGTACCATTTTCCAAAAAAACTGAGTAGATTTTGCTAAATTTTGCGTGAGATATATGCCATTTTAATAATAATTTTTCAAAAACCGCTAAAAGTTTTTTTTAATTTTCTTTTGGTTTGTACCAAAGAAAAAGAAAAATGTACTAGTCTCAGTTTCATCAAAATGTCTTTATTTTTGAGAATTGCAAAAAAGTAGCATTTCAAAACAACAAAATTGAAGAAAGATTTTTTCCTTAAGTAAGCAAAGTCTGTTGTAAAAACATTGCCTTGAAATAGGTCATGTACAATTTTTTTGAAAACACGTTTTCATGTAATTTGTGCTTGAAATTAATGCAATTTATAAAAATTAATATTTCATGAAAATCCGGTCCCACTTTTCATCTCAATTTTGTTTTTACTGTTAATACAAGGAACATTTGAAAGAAGGTCGCATGTCGAATGTCCGTTGAACTATCTGAAATTTCGAAAATTTCAAACTTAGAAATAATATGAGAAAATATGCATGGAACGTCACTAGTTTCCTTGGAAAATCAAAACCTTATGGCTCTTCTGCCGCATGGTCGCCCCCGTGCTGGCAACGGCTTGTGCCCAGCGCCTGCCAGAATGGGCTCTTTTGCCCCCCTCTCCCTTTGCCTGCAGAGATCCGTGACAGCGACCGGCACTTTCATCAGCCCTCAGGCGGCGCATCCCCGCGCCCTTCTCGCTACGTGCCCCGCGCGCCCTTCTCGGAAACGACATTCACCGCATTCCTCCGGCCCGTCTCTTTCCATTCTCACCGCTTTCGAGGATTCACTTGAATGTTTCTTCTCCAGTTTCTCATTCTTCGCCACCCTCGTTTACGCCCTTGCTCCTTGAGGCGTTAAATTCCCTCCCCGATTGGACCAGCTGTCGGCCCCTGCATGGGAAATTTTGGCTAATTTGGCGTGGAGTGACCCGAATGGAATAGCAATATTTGAAATTACGGCGTAGGTATCCTTTCCGTTGAATTCTCTGAAATTTCGAAAATTTAAAAGTTAGAAATAATGCGTGAAAATATGTAGCAGCATCACCCGTTTTCTTCGAAAATCAAAACTCTGCTTCCGTCCGGCTCGTCGCTTTCCGTTCCATTCTCGACCGCTTTCGAGGATTCACTTGAACGTTTCTCCCCGCGTTGCTCATTCTTCGCCGCCCTCGTTTACGCCTTGCTCCTCCAGGCGTTAAATTCCCTCCCCGATTGGACGCGCCGCGCCGTCGCGTCGGCCGCTGCAGCTGCGCGCGCGGGCGGCGGGCGGGCGGGCGGCGGGCGCCTCGGGGCGGTCCACCTGCCGGATGATCCGCGCGCGCATGCGCGGGCGGGCGGCGTCGCTGGCCGTCTGCTAACACAATTAATTAGCGCGGCGGAGCATGGGTCGCGGCGGGCGGGGAGGGCGGGGGAGGCGGGGCGGCTGGCGTGACAAAGCGATAAGGTGAGGCTGCCCGGCGGCGCGCGGCGATCCATCTTGAGGGGAGGCAGACGCCACGCGCGGCGCGGAGCGGAGCGGCGGTCCACTGACAGGGCTGCGGCCGCCGCAACACGACCCGCCCCCACGGCTCGCCCGCCCCGCCGCGCCCCGCCCACCGCAACTCTCCAGCGGGGCGTTTCCGTCCCCCTTACGGCACTGCCTCCCGGCCAGGTCACTCTCCACACATCCCCTGTCATTCCACATGCCTCCCCCTTCTCTCCCCACGTCCCTTCCTCCACTCCCCGCCCTGCCCCGTCCACCTAGCCATTGCTCTTCCGTCCCTCCCCGGAACTCTCCCCATACACATCACTCTCCACACATCCATGTCATTCCTCCCTCCTCTACCTTCTCTCTTATCGTCCCTCCGCACGCCACCCCCACGGCTGTTCTGCTACACCCAGCCACGCACCACACTACCCACCACAACTGTCCACCAGGGCCCTTCCTTTCCTCCGCATCTCCGTCACTCCCTGCCCATCCACATCACGCATCACCCATCCCAGTCTTTCCTCACCCCTCCTGTTCCTCTTCACCCCTCCCCACTCTTCCCCATCTCCTCAACCCTCCCCGTCACTCTCCAGTCTATCCCCATCCCTCCCAAGACCCTCTCGTCCTTCCCCACCCCGCCCCTGTAATCCCCTCCCTTGTGCACTACCACGCCTCGCCCCACCTCCCAGGCCTCGCCTCACCCCTCCCTCAACTGCGGTAGGGCCTCGCGGTGTGCGCCGGCGCGTAAGTGTGTGTGTGTGTGTGTGTGTGTGTGCTCGTGTGTGTGCGCGCGTGTGTCCTTGCGCATCGCCGTCGCCGTGTCGAGCGGACAGGCTTTGCCTCGGCGCCTCGCCTCGCCTCACCCCGCCTCACCCCGCCCCCCCCCGCGTCGTCTCCGCTGCGTAATGGACAGGCCGGCAGCTGCCAGCAGCCCTTGCAACTTCATTGTTTTGCGTTCCGCACTCAGCCGAATCCGCTGGCGGCAGCTCGGTCGCTCCGTCCGCCGCGCGCTTCTGTCTGCCGATCTAGCGGCCGCTCTTTCGGCCTCGCTCCTGCGTTATCTTCGCTAAATGCAATAACTATGGGGTGCATTTTGATGACCTATAACATTGCCAAAAAAGGATCAACAAAATTCTCTTAATATGTTTTAAAAGTGCCCTAAAAACAAAAGAAATTAAGTAAAAAAATGGATCAAAACCACTTTAGGTAGACAACTTATACAGTTCGATATGTTACTGATGTAATTGAGGCTTCTTCCTTTTGTTGAAATGAACTCAACTTGCAGATTTTTGGTTTGGACTGTTCTTTAAAAGAAAATATCTGCTTTTATTAATCGTGATATCTCCCGAACTGACAATGGCGACGATAAGCATCACAGGAACCTTATGTAACATAGCACTTACACCTGCGGACATTACAATATGATCGAAGAAATCGAATAAGCTACTCAGGAATTCTGTGGTGAAAAATTGTTGCATGTCGTAAATATTTTTTTAAGAAAGCACCCTTAAAATTAAATTAAAATCGATGAAATTAGCATATAATACATTAAAAATGACGTAAAAAGTTAAAAAAGTTACTTATCAAAATCGGCTAATAATACAAAAGAAATGACAAAAATGGATCATTTCATTTTGTTAAAATATAAAATAAATGTCTATACTAAACGGCATTGTTCTAAAATGAAAAGAATACTGTAACATTTCATTACAATCCACCCAGTAGTAATAACCAAACACACATTTATTAGATAAAAAGGCTTTAAAAATCATAATTATTATTGGAGGAAGAATTCAACAAAAACATTTTTCTATTTATGAACATAAAGGAAATAATAAACCTAGACCTGTCGACTAAAAAACCTCATGCGCGTAAGTGAATGAAGTGGTGTGTAAGCTACGTTTCCGTGACTTGTCATTTACTTAAAATATTTTTTATAACGTGTGTAATTAACGCGAACATAAGATTTTGTTAATTCTTCTGGTCAGAACCATGGGGAGTTAAGTGTTTACGGCCGTTAATAGACAAAGAGATTCGGAATAAATGTTACACACTTACAGGGCGTTTGGGGGGTTCCAAAATGTCACTTTTTGTTAGTAAACACATAGAGAAACATTTTAATAACGAAGTTACTTTCCGTGCCATTGGCTCCTGATTGCTAGACAACTGCTTGTTCATTGGTGTTCTGCGGGCAGACGAAATTTCTGACTGCTTTAGAACAAGATCTGCCAAACATAAGCGCATGATGTGTTGCCCACCAATCAGAGCGAAATGCCTCGTTAGAAACGTTACATTAAATTTCCCACCATGCAATCAATAGCAAATATTGATTATTTTCAAGTGTCATGTATGCTCTGGAAGTACATAACATCTATTCTGAAACAGCGTGAATATACGTTTAAATTAGTATACGACGTTACAATAATTCATTCAAACATAATTTCAACATTATTGAAGCAATGACTTGTGCCTTTGATTTTTTTTCAGGGGGAGGATTCGCACTATTTTGTTTCTCTTTTTCTAGACCAACCCATGTTTCACCATGAGTTTCTTTAATTTGGTTTTGAGTCTAAGAATACTTCGGAAATTTTAAGAGAAATGTAATGATATTGGAATTTTAAGGGATTGTATATATTTTAGTGTTCTTTATTGTATTATATTATTGTAATAGGTGTATAATAAGTGTGAAGAATTTGTCACCGGGCTTAATGTCCAAAGCTAATTAAATACGTTATGTATCTATAAAAAGAATGAGGAGAGGGACAAGAAACTCGTAGAATAGAATCCACCTGAATGTTACTTATAAGGCTGGGAGAAATAGGATCATAATATACTCACGAGTCGCACTATTCGATTCGAATGTATGTAGAAGCGCAGTTGTTGAATGCGAAACCTGGCGCAGCTGATTTTGGCTGAGGCTGTCGCGTCTTGGAGTTATTTCCGCGTGTTGGCGCGCGCCGCTCCGCGAGTGAGGGTAACGCGTGGCGACAGGCGCGGGCGGTGGGCGGCGGGCGGCGGGCGGCGGGCGGCGGGCGGCGGGCGGCGGGCGGCGGGCGGCGGGCGGCGGGCGGCGGGCGGCGGGCGGCGGGCGGCGGGCGAGAGAAGCCGCAAGAATTCGCACAGACAGAAGCAAATGGCCTCTCCGGAGAGCGCGGAAACTCCTTCGGGACAGCTCGCGCTCGCCTCTATCGGGTGCCAGGCGCCGCGGAAAGATGGTGACACCCGACCCGGTGGCCGAGATCGCTAACGTAGTAGCGCCGTAGCGTTTCAGACCGAAAGGTCGCGGGTTCGATTCCCGTCTCGGGCGTGGTTGTATGTGTTCGTGCTTTCACCCCCTATCATCACCATACCGTTTCATCCTCGTAGAAACCATAACGTTAAAATCCAGTACTGGTCTTTAATGACCTAGGAGTTGATCCGATCTTAAATAACAACAACGACGAAAAATGAGGTGACAGGCACTAATCTCTCGCTGGCATCGCCAGAACTCGAATCTGCCTGCTGATACTAGTAATAATCTCTCGGAAAGATAGGCAATGATTAGTAGCGATTAGTGGCGATAGCGTAGCATCGCTTCGCGTAGCGCGAAGGCCCCGCATAAGATGGGCGCTGCGCCACCCCTTCCCCCACTCCAGAGCTGCGTTGTAATGGACAAAGGTCTCTCCGTTCAGCCGCTGCTTTAGCCAAAATAATATGGTTCTTGGAATGACCCTCGTATCTACTCTCGGAGTGTTCAAGATGGCGAGTGGTAGCGATCGCGTGGCGTTGCTTCGAGTATCGCCAAGGCCCCGCATGTGATGGGCGCCGCGCCACTTCCTTCCCCCACCCCAGAGTTGCGCTGCGACGGCGATAGGCCCCTCCGTTCATCCTCTCTTGCCTTGCTCACCAAGCACTCCCCCTCCAACCCACCACTTCCTCCTTCTGCACTCTCCTCCCCGCCGACTCCTTTTTTTTCGATCCTCTTCTCCCTATTCATCATACCCCCTTTTTTCCTCCTCCTCCTCGTTCTTCCTGCTTCCACTTCTTCTTCTATTTCAGTTCCTCCTCCTTTCTTGACCCCCTCTCTTTTGCTCATCCTTCACCCCGTTATTCTCTTACCGTTACGGCACTCCTGCGTACTCTTCATACCCCTCTTCTCTTCGTCGTGTTCCTCCTCTCTCCCCCTTCCTTTCTCTTGATATTCCTTCTCTATCTACATCTTTTCACTCCTCCTGATTTCATTTCTCCTCGTTTCGTGACCATTACATATTATTCCCTCTCTCCTCCTTTTTTCTTTATCCCTTCCTTTTCATGTTCTCCTTCCTCTTCCCCTGTCGCCTCGTCGCTCGTAAGGAGAGGTGGCGGGGCCGTCGCGTTTATTGCCGGCTGCGCTGTGTATCGACGATGCGGGCGACGGCCCGCGGCGGCGCCGTCACTTGTTTCCTCTCCCGCCGCGGCCGCCCAGGCCGGGCGCCCCGGGAGCTAATTTTCGGAAACTGCACCCGAGGCGGGCCAGGGAACATCGCATCCGCAGATGAAGGCCACGCGCTGCGGAATAGGGCTCCATAAATACGAACGGTCCGTTTCCCAAAGTGCGTTGGGGTTTCGTACCTCATTGTTTCAGGCGCTGCTCTCACTTGCATCTCCTTTATGTCCATGGGTGGATGAAATAAAAAGGAGTGTGTGTGGTATTTAAATTACGCCGTGATGAGTAGTGCACTTACCAGTATACAGCCTTGCACACTGGTGAGTTTGGACTTTCGCTTCTATAAAATTTCTTTTGCCTTTATCATGATGGCACGTTACTTATTTGTGTAGTTCGTGACATTCACTATTGCTGTTATTTTAGAACGTTACTGCTTCTTTCTTCTGCACAACCCCATAAAAATTTGCTCCCCCTCCTATGCCTACTCCTGGGCCTATTGCTGGCACTTCTTCGACCCTTAACATCTCACATCAACACCGGCGAACTAGGGCCTTAGACGCTCGGTATAACTCGCGAATTCATTTAGGCTACTTTCCTTTTCAGCAGAAAGTTACCCACCCATTTTATGTCCGTTAGTGGTTATGTCGAGTAACCCTGTTTCATGTCTTAGCACTTTTCGGTGAGTCCTAACATTCTTCCTACTTCGGTTGAGTCTATTTCTATTTACTCCATGTGCAGCAACGTGGTATCTTCCAGTTTTTCGAGTGGTATCTTCCAGTATTTCGAGCAATGTTGCCATCAGACTTGCGTCATTGCATATACTTTTGGACCAAAGTAGCTCTTTTCTCCATCACGCGTAGTTCTGTTTAGAGAGAGAGAGAGAGAGAGAGAGAGAGGCTACACTTAGATGGCACTGACACTGCAATCACTAATTCAGTAGTGTCGTACCTGGTCTTCTCACTCGTTTTCGCAAGGGAAAGGAAAGGAATTAAGATATGAGGAGAGTTGCTTGAAAACTCGATAAAAGCAAAAGATAAAACAATGTTGAGAATGCGTTTACATCGATATTTGCTACAATCTTGTGATTTTGAATACTTATAGCTATTGTTTTCCACAGACGTTGTCGAGTTTTGATAAACCTGGTTTGAGGGATGATAAAACGGATCAAACGGTGCCTAAACGATCTGTAACCTCTATTGGATTTCGTTTGCATTTATCGGGTTTTGAAAAAAACGCACCTCATATGGATTAGGATGTGAGTGTGAAACATGTAGTACTGGGCATTTTCACAGCGCAATAATTCTGTAATATCTCTGATTTCGGCGGAATTCGAACCCACAACCCAGAAATGAAAAGCGTGAATTCTCCAGACCGCTGCGTATCCCGGAAACGGAAGGAAGTCAAAAGATGGCGGATACGTGGTTGTTGAGAGGGCTTCAGCTTGTCGCATCACATAAACATCCACGCTGGAGATGGCATTCGAACTTTCGTACTAATAAATTACGATTCCCTCACCTTACCACTCTTGGTTATCTGAGTCGATATGTTTTAAATTCGGTTATTAAGAATGATTTATCATGCATTTATCAGAATGATGTTACAGCGTTTCGAACTCGCCAGTTAATGGCAAAATTACCTGCTATTCGGCACCGCATGCAAGGATCATTCAAATACTCGTGTTCATCTGCATCGAATATTGTGATGGTGTCTATGTGTTATATATGTATATTGCGTAATTTGCTGATCCCGAATTCGAAAAATTAAATTTAATATGAAACCTACATTTCTCAGTATAAAGGGCATGAGCCCCTAAAAGAACATCACGAAAACCAGTATACCGTATTTATTACTGTTTATAAATATGCAATTGTAAATTTTATTCTCAGTGCGTATACACTATATCTCCAATAAAATGAGCGAATCAGAACAACCGACGGCTGGTTGCCTCATGTTACAGAAATCTCTGTGCAAATGCCATTAGTAAAGTGTCGACGCAGTGAAATTATGCATTGATTTCTTAATCCAATGCAAAACTTTTTCCGTTGCCAAATAACGATGCCACAGACACAAAACGATACAGAGAACTTCCATCACTTCAACATTTGAAACGCGGAAGCGGCGGTTCCTGTTGAGGACCTGAACCCGCGCGGAAAGCGGGACATTTTAAATATTTGTTCTGGCTTCTCAGGCATTACGCGATGAAATTAGTTCATTTAATTGACTATGAAAATCTAGATGGAGCTGCAATAACAACCGTTAATCGCCCAAGAGACGGAGCGAATGAGAGGGGTTGTAATGACGGCATTTAAAATTCCGCTTTTTATCCATTTCCGTCGTTTTATTGATATTTTATAGCTTCCCGTTCTCGACGAGGCGCCGGCGGTCATGAAAATGCATGGGCGGGGAAGGGGCGGGGCGGGGCGGGGATGGGAACGGGGACGGAGGCGGGGATCGGGGCGGGGACGGGGGCGGGGACGGGGCGGGAATTCCGCGCTTCGAGAATTAATTCGCCCGCCTCCCTTGCATTCCATTTCCGGTCGAATGGAGCCGCGGCCGGGGGCACGAATCGGCGGATCTGACTTTTCCTGTGAGTCACGTGACATCGCGCGTGCTCTCGTCACCTGCATTCGAACCATTACCCGAACGCTCTCGCGGAATTAGTATCGCAGCGCCCTGAAATCGATAAGAGGAAAAATTGAGATTTTTTGGGTTCAAAAATTGACATGCCAATGCGTAGTAATTTATCTTCCTGGATATTAATATAGAAAATGTATTTTTGTTTCGATAGAAAAAGTAGATTTATACTGGAAATCCCTCTACACAAGAAATTCTATTCGCTACATCATATCTAGTGCAATCGATGAACCTGGGGTGAATTTATATCCCAAGGGAGAAGTTCAAAATAACTTCTAACTTAATATACAATTCCATGCTCTTTTCTATTCTTTTCTCTGAGTACTTCTACGAGTAACATGTTTTTACAAGGTTACGATATTTACGAGTAATTTGTTTGTTTACGATTTTATAATTTCAATCTGTAAATTTCTCGAGAAACTAACATAAATGATACATATGTTAATATTGTTGGAAAATATAATTATTCCATAAATAAACATTGTATGTATATTTAAAATATTGCAAATGTAAATGTAAACCATAAATTACAAGGTAAATATTATAGGAACATATTCTCTTTCGCTCATTTACAGCCCACTCAACAGGTTGTGTTTCCCTTAGTGCATGGATAAATAAAGAGTGGACTGTATGAGAAGGTACTCTTGCCAAAACCCTAGAGTACCTCAATAAGGCGGGTTGAAATTGGAAGTGGGTTGTTTCGTACAATATTTAAGAGATGTCGAGAGACGCAAAACTGTAATATCTCGGTGACCCTTTCGTGTTTGCATAGCTCACTATTTCTTTCTATTATTCAATTGTCCAATCGAATCAACGGATTCGCAATATTCAAGAATATTCGAACCTGAAAGATTGGCTGTTCGCGGCAGCTGTAGGTGGATTTCTAAGAATCGCTCTCTGTAGCCATGCGAGCGAAGAAACGAGAAGTCTTCGGTGTGATCTACCATCAGGTTGGCAGCTGCAGAGCGGAGAAGAGCGAATCCAGCTATGAATAGACGAGAGATAATGGCTGAGAATAAAAACGTTTGTATGAAGCGTGTAATTTACGCTGGGATGCCCTCGCAAAAATCTCAAATACAAACTTAATTACAGAATTAGAATAATAAATGACACTCTGTGACGACTGGAATTGACCACTGTGAGGACTGGTATTTACATGACTGGGTCATGTAAACTGTAGTAAGTAATTTGTTGGGTTGGGTTGGTTCGTGTGTCATTTTGCACTGACAGCTCAGTCGGAAACCTATTTTCCTCTTCTTTTTGCTTCTCATTCCCATCCTTTTCGAAGGTCTCAATTCAGTTCAATTACAGGCCCGGTCTTCCACATCACTACGCAAATTTACAATCTAGCCACTACGCTCCTTTCGCCACCTACCAGCGAAACATGGTATTACTTCCGTGAAGAAACAGGCAATTAGAGTTTAGCTCTAAGGCTTCTTTTAGGCTTGAGGATATTTTACATGCAGTAAGTTTTCAACACGGGGCAGCCGGCTTTACTTTCACACCGAATAAGGGAAACGAAAAATTTTCCCTCTTTATAATTCATGGTTTCGATCGAATTTGAAACCGAGGGGATACCAGTATGAAACGCCACAACAAGTACACTTACATAAAATTTAAACAAGTAAGCCGCAAAGTACATCTTAGGACATCCTTTTTCGTGTTACGGTACTATTAGATCATAGAGAAACTACCTTCGCTCATTAGTACTCGTAGTCGAAGTGGCAGTCAGGAAGTGAAGGTTTTCTCTAACATTTCCTTAGTGTACATTCTCTGCAGTGAGGTCACGATCCGTTCCCTGGAAGAACACCGCTCCGTCCGCTGTTATGCTCTCTTGAGTAGTTCCGCGGATGCCGTGCGGGTGCGTTTCTGGAGAAGCGTCTCCATAACGGACGC
>JAHLJT010003656.1:3923674-3970348 GCA_031308135.1 Acheta domesticus | reverse complement strand
CGTGCTAACCACACGAACACCCTCATACCCATGGCAGAGAGGCTGGGCCACCGCTGGTCGACCAAGGCCCCAAGCGGGCTGTCGAGCCATTGGATAGGACAGATCAGGTACTTACGGATACAGAGTACAGAAGTTCTTTACATATGAAGTACATAAGAAAGTTGTCGTTCCGTCATGCAATATGTGTTTATCAAATATTTGACGGCTAGCGGCATCTTATAATGTATATGTATATTGTATGTATATGTAAGAGTAAACAGTGGTTCCATTGGTAAAGAAAATCCAGTCGGTACATGCATTGTGATAGTCCGTGGTCCGTTTGTTAGGATCCTGCTTGGGCATTTGCCTGGTGTTGATTGGAGAAACCACGGAAAACCACAGATCAGAGCAGCCGGCCGCTAGAATCTCCTCCAGAGAGCAACCCGAATTCGATGCAGCTTAGAAGCTAGTGTGGAATATCCTTGCGTCTGTGGGGATGTTCGATCCCTCGGATCTCTCGGTCAGAAGCAGTGCAGTGACATCAGTTGATGCCCTAAGCTACCTCGCCCAGTTTGAGCACAACACAAGACGAAGCTCGGCCCGAGGAATTACATTTTCAAAATTCAACTTGTGAGGGTCTTCCTCGAATTCAGAGTTCCGCGCTCGTGACGCCTTGGCCCCGCCAGCTGTCCTGTCTCGAGCGCGCGCGCGCACTCGGGAGCGCCGCTCTCGGAGGCGGCGGCGGCGGCGTGCCGCAAAAAGCGCGCGGCGCAGAGGGACAATAATTACTCTGTAATTAGAGAGCGGGCTAAACTCCGGCGTTTCGCGAGCGCTCGCGGTGTAGGGATTGGACGAAATTGGAGAGCGCGTTTCAAAGAAGGACGCCAAAAAGCTGACTTGCGACTAATGCGTGAAGAGCGGGAGGGGAAGCGACGGTTGGAGATGGGGGGGGGGGGTGGAGTGCGGCCGGGAGTGGAGGTGGGCGGGTTGGGGCGAAAAAGGGGCGGGTTGGGAGAGGGGAAGGGCGGGGAGGAGCGGGAAAGGGGTGGTGAGGGTGGGGAGGGACGTGGGTGGTGGTCACGAAGAGAGGGGCGGTGGAGTGAAGGGGTTGAGGTGGAAGGGGCTGGAATAGTCAGGGGGAGGGGAAGGGAGCAGCGGGGGGGAGCGGAGAGAGGCGGGTGGGGAGGGGCGAGGAATGGAGGAGTGTTGCGGAAGAGGCTTGGTTAGTCATGGAGGGGAAAGGTAGGAGCGGATAGGGCCTGGGAGGGGCAGTGAAAGACAGGATGGGGATGGGGCAGAGGCGGGTGGGTGGGCGGGGAGGGGTGGGGTGGGATGGAGCGGGGATTGGCAGGGAGTGGTGGTGAGAGGCTTGGAGGGGAGGGGCGGTGTTGTGCAAGGAGGGGCGGGGAGGGGCTGGGAGAGGCGGGTAGGAGAAGGGGCGGGATGGGTGGTGCGGGGATTGGGAGTGGCGGGGAGGGGCGTTGTGGGGCGCGGAGGGGCGAGGAGGAGGCCGGGCGGGGAGGTAGAGGCGGGGGAGTGGTGGGGAGGGAGGGGCGGGGAGGGCGGGGAGAGCGGGGAGGGCGAGGCGGCACGATGAAGAGAGGAGGGGTGTGCGTGCTGCGTGCGCGAGCACGGCTTCGCGGCTGCAGAGGAGGGTGGGGAGAAGCGCTTCCAGAACGCGTATTCTGTTTCCATTCGCTGCGCTCTCGGTTGGTCGCCCTCAAAGCGGGAGGAAGTCCCCAGAGTCGAGTGAATGCTTCCGGATAAACTGCGAGAAAAGGATGAAACTACGCATGCATACGTTGGGCGTGATTAAAATTCTTTATTTTATATCTTTGTATCTGAATGGATACTTTATATCCTCTTACAAAGCATAAATGAACAGCGGAAAGTAAGTAAAATTAAAAGATAAATGTTTAATATTTGCTATAAAAATGTTTTCCAATGTTCATTAATATTAATCCAGATGCAAGATAAATGATATTCATGAAATGGATCCGAAATTAAATAATCTTGATGGAAATTATTGTTCTTCCACAGATAACTGCGAAGTTGTGAAATCCTTATTTCCAGTGGGACATAACATTTTTCAATAGCCCAGTAATATTGCTCAATTGACATCGCTTTAGAGTGAACTTTTGAAATATCATCTGAAAGACATTTTTTAACAAAGAGGTTGCTGATGACTAGTATGAATGTCAAGAAAGAAAAAGGACACAGTATCGACCTTTAGAAACTTCAAAGGTTAATTGCCTTTACCTGTGTCGCTTAAAGGACGCTTGGTAGTTTTTGACCGCTCAGGGGGATTTAAGAATTTTTCGTGTGTTAAGGACCGTTTTAGCTTCTGTTTTCTGCACAAAATGAATGTATAGCATCATTGGCGACTATTTTCTGTTAAAAGCAAAGGTCTTTTAGATTAAAGCTAACTTATTTTTATGGACATTCTTCCAAATTTCAAAAAGTTTTTTTATTGCGTTTCGGAAGCTTTTCCTCTAAGAATTACTGTACACTGTTTCCAAAATATTACAACTATACGAAACATATTTACAACCAAAAGCGAAATTTGGATTGAAAACGATGTATTGTCAAGTTAATTATTTTTTTGTTCTTCCCTTCTCTTGATTTGTATTCCAAAGAAAACGAAATACCAGCATTAAAGCAAAAAGAAAGCAAAAACACATTTCAGTTAATAATTAATGAATAATTAAATTTGTAGTAATATTCTACGTTAATGAACTATGTGAATTTCGATCGGGTTTTAACGAATTTTTACATATTTAGATGCAGGTATTTCTGTGGTATATGTATAGTATTGAATACGCGTTATTTTAGTACTTTTTTACAGTAAAATTGCGTTACCCAGGAACTAGATATAATGTTTTATGCTATTTAGTCACAGACCGAAACTTTTATGCACGACAAATAAATGTAATATTCCCTGTATTTTGCGTTAATATTTGTTTCATTTTACATCTATTTGACCTTCTATTTTTCGTTTTTTATCAAAACCATTTTACTTAGTTGCCGTCAGCGAGAATAACGCGTCAATTAACAACACTAGAAGAGACTAGCTTTGATTTGTCTGACATTATAATGCAGTACAGTGAATTTAATCTCGAAGACTGCCAGTGTGGCGGGTACCTGCTGTCACGAAGTCAAGAGGATTTAGTCTGAATTTCATCCTCAACAGTGTTGTAGAGGGAAATTGAGTGGCCGCATAGCAACGTCAGTGCCGTGCTGCGTTTACGTCTGCGTAAGTTTGGTAACGCGGGCGAGATAAGTGTCTGAGAGGCTGCTCGATGAAAGAGCAACGGGCTGGAATTTCTGTCTCGGTGCGGCGCTGTTCTTGGAAAGAAAACGTAGTGCCCATGGCGGCGGTTCTTAAATGCGCTCAACCAGTGAAGGCCTGAAAGCTGAGGAACGAAGGGCTCCTGCAGCGGCGAATACCTTCGGAGCCACCATCCCTCCACTGCGAGCTTCGCCGGCGTAGGCCCCGACTTCTCTCATCCCTCACCCCACCTGCCCCACCCCGCCCCGCCCACTCCGCCCCGCCCGCTCCGCTCCGCCCCGTCCCGTCCCGCCCCGCTCCGCCTCGCCCCCGCTCCACCCCGTCCCGTCCCGTTCCGTTCCGTCCCGTCCCGTCCCGCCCCGCCCCGCCCCGCCCCGTCCGCTCCGCCCCACCCGCTCCGCCCCGCCCCGCCCGTCCCGTCCCGCTCCGCCCCATCCCGTCCCGCCCCGCTCCCCCTCGCCCCGCTCCACCCCGTCTCGTCCCGTTCCGTCCCGCCCCGCCCCGCCCCGCCCCACCTCTCACTACCCCGCCCCCGGCCGCTCTGCGCGTCTGTCTCGCGTCAGCGGCTTCGCGAGCGTCGTGTCCCGCGACGGTGGCAGACGACGCCGGGCGTCGCACGGCATCGCGCCCGACTTTGCATAATTCGCGCCTGCGGAACAGTCACGGCTCCTTGAGATCCACCGATGGGAGGTATTTGCTGCAAGGCCTCGGAGATACCTAGAGTATGCTTCGGTCGACCGTGCTTCGGTCGACCACGTGGCGCTTGTAATGAACGAAACGGCTTTGAGTCTGAAGTATCTCGAGATTCCTCCTTCCCGTACTCTCTATCCTCGAGTTATCTTCCAGCAAACGGTCTTGCAGCAATATGCAGCAAAACATTGTTTGCCTGACTTGCATTAGTTGGTTTTAAGCACCTGTAGTATGGTACCGAGTGACTTTCTTGATAAATTGTTCTTTTTGCCCCCAGGGAAAAGGGCTTAAGACTCAGTCTTCTAAATCAGAGTTCACCAGTTCAAACTTGGCAAGGGGCAGTCAATGCTTAAACTACGAAAAACATGCCTTGTTATATTTCATGCTTGTGGTGTGTAGAAAATCTCTAGGCAAATATTCGTCAAAATGAAATCCTCAGCCAAATCTTGTTTTGAAATCTTCAGCAAACTTTCGTTCCATATTTGCTCAGTAAATAAAATGGTCGTAAGAAAAATGCGACGTACAGTTGCAGAAACAGCCTTTGCGAGCCGATTATGAGTTTTAAAATGTATTTAATGTTTTTATTATCGATTACAATTAATTTGGTAGCATTGGTAGTCTTTGTGGAATCAACTTTGAAAATCCAAAAAATACATCCATTGTCGAGGGTTTGTGAAAAGTTACGAAAATCCAACAACAAAATGTCCTTATCTTTACGTATTTTATATTTCAAGATACTATTTAGATTTCCATTGTTGGAAACGATAATGAATCCTTTACGTTAACACTCCTCCTTTACCGTCCTTTACTGTCATATTTTATTGTTTGCTATTTCATGAGCACAGAAACTCTCGGGATATTAACTGCGCAGAGCAAAACCTTTCTACCTTTTACATGCCAGCAATTAAGTGAAAAGGTGGTGGGTTTCGGAAATGGAGAAGAGGGAATGAAGAAAGCTGGTTCGTCTTGCATTCCGAAAGCAGAAGGCGGTTCCGACTATGAAGTATGTAATGAAGACCATTGACCATTGAAACCAACCATCAAAAGTTATTAAATAAAGATATCAAATGTTATATTAATATAACACACACGCCAGTCTATAGAAATATAAAAAAAATAAGAAAAGGGTTTGGTAAAGACCGAAAATACCAATTTATGAAATGGAAAAACCAACAACAAAGAAAATAAATTAATAGGGTAGTAATGATTAAAGATTTCTTTCAAAAATCGTACCTTGAGATTAATTAGACAATAGCCAAGCGTACCATTCACTCTGGTGTTTGCCAGAATTGTCAAGAGGCCCCGTCCGACCCCGGTGCCACGAAGGGGGGGCGAGGAGAGCGAGTGGGGCGAGGGGGGCGAGTGGGTGGCGAGGGGGCGGGAGCAAGGGCCGAGAGGGCCGAGAGGGGCGAGAGGGGCAAGAGGGCCGAGAGTGGCGAGAGGGGGCGGGGGAAGGGCCGAGAGGGGAGAGAGGGGCGAGATGGGACGAAAAGGGGGCGAGAAGAGGCGAGAAGGGGGCGAGAGGGGGAGAGAAGGGGCGAGAGGGGCGAGTGGTGGCAATGGGGGGTGAGAGCGGCGGGGGGGCGAGGGGGGCAAATGGGCGGAGGGGGCGTGGCCGGGCGTCCGTCAGGCGGCAAATTAGGCGTCG
Source organism: Acheta domesticus (assembly GCA_031308135.1). NCBI lineage: Eukaryota > Metazoa > Arthropoda > Insecta > Orthoptera > Gryllidae > Acheta > Acheta domesticus. Next base: position 3,964,742 of record JAHLJT010003656.1, on the reverse strand, counting down.
GACGCGCGCCTCTGTGACGCCGGGAATCGAGTTTGGGGCGGCCGCCTCCTGATTAGCGCTTCCGCCGGCGACGTCCTCCTCCGCCCCGCCCCCCCCCGTCCGTCGTCCTCCGCCGCGCGCCCCTCCGCCGCAGCTGCGAGCGCTGACACACGGACGACGGATGCCGCTCAACTGCCTTCGGAACAAATTCCTTGCGCCAACAGCAACCACTGCTCCCGCGGCGAATGTTTTAATTAACACTTCCCGCGCTGCTCATGTTTTCAGTTATTGGGGTTTGGGGACGAACAAGTGCATAAAACCAGCATTTTACCATCATACGATCAATTTCGCGATGTATGCGATTGTCAGATAGTGTGAATGTCCATCAGGGACTTCCCTGTAATCTCAATGAGATGAACAAATTCGTGGTTGTGAAACAGTGGCGTTTCTTGAAACTGCGAGCACTCGCTCACTATTGACTCCGGAGTGGTTTTCCTTAATGTCTCTTTGAATCATAGAAAAATCATGCATTATTTTCTATATACGACTAAATATACGGATAATAATAATAATAATAATAATAATAATAATAATAATAATAATAATAATAATAATAATAATGTCTTTATTTCTAGCGAGGCTCAGACCGTAAGACCTTTCTTCTGCCTGACTACCCTAAATATGTACATTTACATAATTACAATTGAGGCTTCCGGCGGAACAATGGTAGCTGACATTTCACGTTACTTACGAAAGTGCAATGATCGTATTTGCTAACGGAAATGTGCTGCACATGACTAATGAAACAAAGTATGAATGTGTTTTCATTGTCAGTGTTCTGGACTCTAAAGCTAACATAATATAAAGAGAGCCCATATTTCTTATTTACAAGAAGGGCGCGAAAAGTCAATAATTTTAATTTCACAAAACGTCAGAAATTACCTCCTCCACCTGAACGCCTCAACTGTGAGCAAATTGCAAGAAAAAAGGATGGCATGTTTTACATTTATAATAAATTTTACATAAATGTACGGATACGCTTAAATATACATCTCGTATTTAAAAGTGTATGTAAAAAGGCTGTAGATATCTAATTAAAAAATTACGAGAAGTATAACTCAGATGATATGAAATACCATTACGCAAGGTTTTTAATTTGTTGCAATTGAGGTCATTAGTTGTCTGCATGACGCTAGCCTACGGTAGCCTTCCTATTTCACAGCTTGATAAATTTCATCCCAAATGTAAATTATTCATATTTATTATCTCTTCCCATCTTAAGTAAAAAAATTGAGTTAAAAGTAATGAAACTGCTCTACAAGCTACATGAGGTCAGAGTTGCAAGCCAGATTGTTGCACAGCGACGGGCAGGTGTCTCGAGGGCAAGGACAACCGACGTTCCTCACTGGATAGAGAGAAATGCAGGGTTGCGATATCGCCAAGAAAAGAAACTTCTAAAAATAGCAATAAGAACATTTCAACATGATTAATTGCTCTCACGAACTCACGATCAGTAAATTATTCCCCAGAGCGATGTCTCGTGGTCTTGTAAAAGTTAATCCAATTAACACCCTTCAATATGAACAACACTTTCCACATTGCTCAACGAATCACACCACAGTGAAATTTGCAATTTTCCGATCTTTTATCTATGTTTACCTGTAGAGCGCCCATAATTATTCAAATCCAATTAATCAATATTGTAATCGCAAACAATACATTATGTGAATATATATTTGCGTAAATGTCACTTAAGTGTTCATTTACTGTGAAAATACTTAATTTGAATTTCACAATAAGCTGTGTATCCGTAATACGGGATTTATTCGTTTTGTTTCCCATCAGATAAATTCGCATCAAGCTCCCCATTTCATGCAGTTTTTATTGATTAAAGGGATTGTCAATAAAAAGAAGTATTACAAATATTCAAATGAAGTTTCTAATAGGACTTCTAAATGAAAGTTTCTAACATTCGTGTAGAATTCAAAGATACACTTCAATACTCAAGTTTACTTAGTGGCTGCATGATATAAACGTAATTGAATTTTGATGTCAGACGCGGCAACATCTCGTTGGAGTTCTGGATTCGAATTCATAAAGCCTAAACTCCGTGATTTGTGTTAGAAGATAAATGGGGAACAAAAACAACAAAATTTGGGAAATGTTGACACTTTCATGACTCATGTGTCAAGGACCACAACAAAGAAAAATTGGAAATATACTCACCTAAGATGCTTAAGATTCTTTGTATTTTGTGTTTTCTCTGCGCAGCCTTCTCGCCTCCCTTTCCATTTACAACTATTTCCCCTTCTTATCAAGATCGGCGAGTGACATCGTGGGCTTGATCTGTTGCGGTACGCACAGATTGTACCGTGGCACAATTGTGTGGGTCAGGGGCCTGGCACGCTGCCACGATTTAAAACCGCGCTATTGGGCACTTGAGAAGAGTGTAATTCGATTCTACTCGTCGATGGCAACATGAGTAAGTACTACATGATTTAGAAAAAGAGAGATTTAGAGAAGAATAATTTGCACCATGCTCGTCATTTAACAAGAGTTAAGAAGCTACAATGGCCTTGAATGTGAACACAAGGTCAATAGAGAAAGATAGTTCAGGGCCTTTCAAAACTAAGAGGCTGTTTAATTATTTGATGTCCGTTTCATTTGTTCTTTTCCATTTCGTCGTTTAAGAATAGCTCTTTATTTTCAGAGAATTCTTTCTCATAATTGACAGCTCCGCAGCACGTTTGCAGCGTGTAAATATTGCTCTTTAGTTACTTCCAAGATCTTCATTTCTTGTGACATTAATTTTTTTATATCTCATTCCTCAGCTCTTTCTTGATCAATGTCTAATTTTCACCTCTTCCTTTCCTTGTCCTCTTCTTCGTCCCCGCCTCTCACCTCACTCTCGGCTGCTCCATCACTTCCCGCCGCCGCTGTCCCCCGCAGGGTTCCATCCAGCCCCCCTCCTCTATAACGCGTCCTGGGCTCACATTTCGCGCAGACTTGAAGCACATCCCCTCTCCTCCCCTCCCCCCACCATCCCCTCGGCGACGCGCCCCACTCTTCGCGGCGACCCACCCTGACATAAATACCTCGTTACGACAGCCCCCATCAGCGCCACGGCGATATTGTTTTCTGTTGCCATTATCGCCCGCCGTGGCGCCACCGGCTCCGCTTGATGAACCCGGCCCCGCCCCGCTACTCCACGGGTGATGGATGTGAATTTCATTTCCTCGCCCGCGGGGATCGCCTTCCCGCCGCCACCGCCGCCACCGCCGCCGCCGCCGTCGCCCTCCGCGACCGTCTTACCTCCGGCGCCAGGCCTGCCAACCGCCCGACATCGATCGCGGTCGCAAAGACGACGCCTCGCCCTCTTAATTGCAGTCTTCAAACCGTCACCTCCCCTCCCGCTTCAGAGCTCCGTCTTGGCACAGGGCTCCGAGGTGAAACCCTCTTCTTCGAGTTGTGAGAGAAGAAGAACGTAAAAGCAAGAGAAACAAGAGAATCGTCTTCACAGAAAATTGGATCCTATATTCGTCAACCATAATAATAATAATAATAATAATAATAATAATAATAATAATAAAATAATAATAATAATAATAATAATATATAGTATACAGAGTGTCCAGGGAGAAATAAAAAAGCAGTGAAACTGTGTGAATTGGGAGATTTTTTATTTCTATGTTAATTTTTCTATTCGAACAAATCTATTCATTTCTTTTGTTAATAATAAACGGTTTAAACGTTTCTGGAGTATTTATGTTTTTGCAATTCAAATTTTTGGATAGAAAGTATTTTTTAAAACCAACATTTGAATGCTTATTGCGGCTTGGCCTTTAGGAATATCCAAGGTGTTTATTAGACGTCGTATACTTAAAATTGTCTTTTGAACTTATTTTCAAAGTTTGGACGTTTCCTCCCCGGACACCTGTATTCCCTCGTGTTTCGGTAAAGAAGTATAGCTGCTGATTTCATATTTTACAGGGGAGAAAAAGAATTGCATTTTATGTGGATATATTTGAATAATTATTATGCAGATACAAATAGATAGATTATGTAAAATTAATGTTACTTTAAAATAATTAAAGTAATAATTTTGAAATAAAAGGAAAGTTACTACACGTAACTCAATATTCAAGTTTTCAGTCATACCCTTTCTACCAAATACGAGCCATGTGTGTGTATGTGTGCACGAGCGCGCGCGCGTGCATGCGTGTGTGTGTGTGTGTGTGTGTGATTATTAATCTTCCTAATGAATAGAGAGACTGTCCTGTAATCAAGGCTTGTTTTAATCTGTACGCTAAATATATAACACTCCGTACATAATTTTCAAAATATTCTTGTACAATTGATTGATGCACCCAATTACAAAACCCTCCTTAACAAATCTGAAAATTTTGAAGGGGAAAAACAAAAAAAAGTATTTGGGTTTCAATTGTTATGTTGAAGAACTTTTTCAATGTCATTAATATCATTAGATTATCTCAGGTATATTTTGTATAGTCGTACATAGAAATCACAATTAAGCAATGATATTGCGCATTTTAGAACAACGATTATGTAGTGTACTCTGAAACAATTATTTTGAATAAAAAACTAATTTTGAAAAATTAGAGAAATTATATAAAGAACGCACATCTCAACACAAGTCCAAAAATAGTTTTATTCTTATGTTCAATCCTTCATGAAATATCCATGAATATGGCCATCATAATGAAATGAGTAACGATTTTACACTACGAAACGTTGGCCGTATGCATTACACCACGAAACTTTAGCAAAATGATAGTACGTTCATTACGGTGTTCCATCAAATGTGCTAAGCAAACATTATTGTACCGTTGCTATTAAAAAGATATACACGCCTAGCAATTAATTTTTATTACATTGAATTATAATAAATAACGATGAGAAACTACGAAAAACTCATGCTTAAAGGCGGACAGAACAATCTTACTAAGCAGAAGACTTCTTTCATAGTAGGACATTCTTTCGTATTGATATCTTCTTGCATACAGTGTGCGAGAATTAGTTTGGTTATGGAAATGAAGAGAATGTTAATTACTCGAGAATAAAGCGCATATGGGAACAGTTTTCGATTATGACAGGATACTTAATGTGAACTTTGTGGTATATTGGGTGCACAAAATGCAATAAAAACCAACTTTCATAGAAAATGGATTTGCCAGCTTTGGAAACTGTGCTAATGTATTCGTTCTCTGGAGTAAAAAAGAGCTATAAGCTAAAGATATTTAAAAATTATTAACTACTTGTTAGTATCTGAATTCAGTATCATTTTTACCAATGAATGATACTAGTTTAACAGTAATGCACGACAATCACTAATGATATTTCTGTGTGCGGAGTGAATAAGTGGATAAATCACTTTTCAGGAAACAGCTTTGAACTTATTTTATTATTGACTATCAAAATTACATCGGATTGGAAATAAATAGAAGTTACTAACACTAAAGCACATTTTATCAAACATCATCAATGTTTGATGAAATATCAACTTTTCTACGCAAACCTTGTAAAGATGATCCCTGAAAAGCGGGGAAATGTAACTTTACCAATTATTCATTGCGAACGGAGACATATCAGGATCAATGTGTGTTTCGTTATCGGCTCTTGAGGAACTCCCACTTGCCAGGCGAAATGCAGAACAACTGAATAAACTGCTCATCCACATCCCGAATAAAACCGACATTCGAAAGATGTTTACATAAATACAAACAAAGTATCAAACTTTTGAAAATGTATAATGTTTTGAGAACCTAACTCGAAGTCGCCATGGGTTTGTTAGGTTTATAAAGTAGTGTTGCAATTTGAATATTGAGTGTGAACGTGTGAATTTGCAGACATATATAGTATAATTGTGTTTGTTTTTGAAAATGTTTTGTTAAAAACCGCGAAAGAGAAAGTGTCGAACAAGGCCAAACAAATTATTTTTTTAAAAAGGACCACTCAAAGCATCGCGGCGGAGGGAGAACGAGGGCGGCCCGGAGCACGAGCGGAACCGCAGCGACGTGTGACCTCGCGCCGCGAGGGAGAAGTCGAGAAGGGAATAAACAAACTTCCGAAGCGGAGTTGCGTATTAAGCGGCCTTTGACTCTTAGATACAACAGAGGGCGACGTCGCAGCCTCCGGCGCGAGAACCAACTGCCTGTGGCGACGCGCGTCTCCGCGGGGGCGTGGGCGGGGGCGGGGCTCGCGGGATATGAGGAAAGTTGCGGAATGCTCCCGCGAAGAGCGCGACCCGCCCCTTCCGTTGTCCCCCATCCCTTTCCTTCCTCCTCTCCCTTTTCCTGTCATGTACCTCCACTCTTTCTCCTCTTCCAACCGTCCCTCTCTCTGCTCCTCGTCATCCGTTCCTTCTTGTCCCAAACGCTTCCGCGAAGAGCGCGACACGCCCTTTCCGCTGTCTCCCATCCCTTTCCTTCCACCCCCCTTTTCCTGTCATATACCTCCACTCTTTCTCCTCTTCGAACCGTCCCTCTCTCTGCTCCTCCTTATCCTTTCCTTCTTGTCCCAAACGCTTCCGCGAAGAGCACGACCCGCCCTTTCCTCTGTCTCCCATACCCTTTCGTTCCTCCGCTTCCCTCTCATTTCCCTACCTTCCGCCTCCGTTATTTCCACCCGTCCCTCCTTCTGCTCCTTTTCCTTCCCGTTCTGTCTCAACTGCTTTCGAGAAGAGCGCGACCCGCTCATTTCAGTCTCCCATCCCTTTCCTTCCTCCCCCTCCCATTTCTCTTCCCTATACCTCCACTATTTCTCCTCTTCCGTTTCCTCTCGTCCCTCTTTCTACCCCTCCTTGTCCTTTCCTTCTTGTCACAAATATTCCCACTTTTCCCATCCCTCTTCCATCCCCCACCCCAGTCTTCGTCTCCTGCCCTTTAGTCCATCCGCCATTTATCTTCTGTATCTCCGCTTTCCCCCGCGTCTACCCCGCCCTGGGGCCCACCCGTTCGCCTGCCCTCCCCGCTCTGCCCCGCACGTGCCCGAGCCGCGTGTGGCGGGCGCGGGGCGGCCGCAGGAAGATTCCGTGGAACTGCAAATGCGCCGTTCGCAGCGCCGCGTCGCGTCGCGGAGCGGAGCAGACGTGAGAGACAAGGGGCATCGGCGCGAACACGAGTGTCTTCCTAGAACGCGAAAGAGTGCAGTGAGTGGTGAGTGGCTATTTATCCAGAATTATATTGACTGATTGAGATTCCGGGCTCGTCAACTACTGAGAGCATTAGTCCCGTAAATGTCGTGCATGCTTTTGATCGGTAGGTAGCGAGGAAAGAGTGAAGTGAGTGGCTAAATATCCAGAATTGTATTGATTGCTTGTGATTTCGGGCTGGTCAATTACTGAGTTCATTAGTACTGTAAGTAGTACAACGTTTTTCGTCGGTAGATGACGCTGATCTTCCCCCGATGGAGAGGTGTAATTCGGCGCCGACCTGCCGTCGACTAGCGGGATTTTCCCAATCAGGTATCTCTCATCAGCGGAACAAGCACTAAGCCCTCAATCTGTCTCCTGGCATGTATGGTAGTGTAGTGGCATGTATGGTTAGTGTGTGTGCCTAAGTAAGGGGTGAAGAAAGAACAACGAAGAGGAAGGAAAGAGGAAGGCCCTATTGTTAGGGTACTGCTGTAACATTCGTCTGGTGTTGATTGGAGAAAACACGGAAAATTACCTATCAGAGCACCCGGCAGTTAGAATTCTTCTCCAGACAGTGCCTCAATTCGACCTAACTGATAATCTAATGTGTAAAATCCTGCGGCCCCGTCGGGATTCGAACCTAGGACCTCCCGCTCAGAGGCACTGCAGTGACCGTTGAGAACAATCAAAAGAAAGGCGTTAAGATAAATATGAGGAAAGAATATTCTAAATCCAAGAAAAGGTTTACATATTTATACTGTTTGTTTAGAAGAAGGTGCTGTTACAAAAAGTATTGAACAAGACACGGCTGCAACCACAAATAATGGTCTTGGATCATTGCAAACTTCTGATAACACTTTGGTTACAATCTTAAACCGCATCCGTTATTTTCTCTTCTTTCCAGGGCTTTTATTTAGCCGACAGCCGGTTACCCTTTACGTCCAGATGGGACGCATATTCCACCACACACTAGACACTAACACACTTGCGCGCTCCTCTGATCTGTGCAGCAGTATGCGAGGCCCTCCGCGACAATACCTACATGAGAGACAAGGCACAAACAAGGCGTCCCTTCGGACATCCAAGGCGAGGGACATGAGAGGCAAGGTGAGCCCAAGGCGAGACTCGAACCCGCGACCCTTCGGACCGTAGCGCTGAGTCGATATACGCTCCTAGCCACCTCGCCCATCCAGGCCGACCATTTGCTCTTTAACAGCTTAATGATAATAAATATAACATGAATGGCAAAGTGCATCATGAAATGGGTAGGATTGTTAAACATTTCAGAGATAACTCGTGGTGCAACAGAACGGCACAGACTATCCCGTATTAGTTTTCTATTTACTTTGGTATTGGCTGGCTATTCGGACTTGCCACCTACTCTCGCCAGCAGCCATCTTTCGCCGCCCAAACTACATTTTATTAATTTTTAGGTTTCCTAATAGTAGAATGGACATATTATTTTAAGATTAATTTACGTATTTTACGATTAAAGTAATTATTTTAATATTAAAGTACAGTATAACCGCGTCCTAAATGGCAATTTTCTTTGAAAACTTTGGAGCCGTTTCTAAGAAAATGGCGTTTAAGTACTACTTTAAATCGAAATTTGAAGCTCATTTTCATAGAAAATTATTAAGTTTTTGAAAACTTTGATTAGAAGTCTTTTAAAGCACTTTAGTCAGAAATACAGTAGTGTTTACAAATTGCTGGGAATGCGCATATTCATGGTGTGAGAGATCTTACAAAATACATTTGCGTAATTAAAAAAAAAAAGAACTTTACATCATATTAAAGAGCGCAATTAGCACTATCGAAAAATTTGAAGAAAAAGTTTGGAGTTATTTATTACAAAACGGCGTTTTTGCGTTTCTGAAAATGCCGAATTTTAAGCTAGTTTTTACAGAAAATGGTTGAGATTTGGGGAAACTTTATATAACATTATTTTAAGCAGATGCACTCAAATATAATAATGTGAACAAATCGTCGCCAATGTAAATATTAACGAAGTGAGAGACAAGTCGAAAATATTATAATTTTGTTATTTTTGAAAAAACCAAGAATACAGCAAACTGTATCATCTCATAGAGTACATTTAGAACTATCCTTACCAAAGTTTAAAGAAACAATTTGGTGCGGTTTTTGAGAAAATCTTGTTTTTGAATTTTTATAGCACATATTGCACGCAATATGGCGCGACAACTACTAAATTCAAACATGCAACTTCCGAAAATTCAAAGTTAACCGTGTAAACCGCGTTTGTGTCTTTCGAATAATCTCAAAGTCTTACATAATCTGATGGAGTACTTTCTGAATAAAATATTGATTTCCATTCTTCTTCATCTTATTTTTGAGCAGCTTGAATTTTACTAACTTGCTTATAAATATTTTACTGTACCTTACAATATTATCAAACATTATTAATAATTACTAACACGGCCATCAGAGAAATAACTGTTAAATGCATCATTAAATGCATCACTTCCATATTAAATGAAAGTAGACAACTTGAAAGAAATAGAACGCGAGAAATATAAATAGAATTGTTATCACGAAGATACTTAATTTCTTATGAGTATCAATAATGGTAGAAAAATTGTTTAATGAATTCTACAAAATTGTATGTCATAAATAATGTTGTATGTACACAATTTAAGCCTTCTCAATATTGTGTTAATTTACGTGTACGAAAAGTGTACAATATCGGAATGCCTTTATATATATGGCTTACAATGCACTTAATGCAATAATACGTTTTTGAAATAAATTAAATAAATTTCTGGAGCGCCAAGAAGGCTTAATGCTTCTCCGCGTTATTTTAAACCAGTATGGGTTTCCATTAGATTTTAAGAACTAGATCTTTGTCTAATACTGTGGAGAATTCGCCGTCTGCCAGCCAACCCCCTTCTCTTCTCCCTTCTAGGGGGCCTTGAGTGAATACTTGTTCCCAAGGGACAAACCGTCGAATTGAGGAATGAACTAGCCGAGCCCCTCTATGCCCGCGACCTCGGACACGTTAAAATTATTTTCTACCGTAACTTATGCGGGCACATTTTTGCATGCCTCGTGTATTGATTTGTCACTCACCATTTTCGAAATTCAAATGCTCCTGAATTAATTGTATGATATAAAACTATAGATGGTTGGGCCTTTTATTTGTAACGTCACATAACAGTGAATTCCAAAACAGAAACATTATTGAGAATGTTAATTTTATTCCCACGACATTTAATAATACTTTTCTTTACCCATCCATAAAGTATCATAACTTTATCAATTAAATTTTATTCAGTTTTACATTATGATCACATTCTTTACGTAAACACTACAAGAACAACATTGAATCACGGTATCTTGAGGGGTAAGATAATACAGTATAAATAAAATCGCCGTTGCAGTTACCCCTATCCTTATCCTTCACTCGCGTTTTCCTTGTAGAATCAGTTGCTTACAAGTGAAGTTGTGCCTGCAAAAACCGAAACCTTTTTAGTACCCAAAAATGAATATATAAAAATGTGACATGTATTTGTGGAGGTGCCACCAACGCACATATTTCTAAACGTGGTTCATAAAAAATTGCATCTATCACTTGAAGCAACCGTCGACAAAATCGTCGTGCTTTAGATGTTCGCCTAGTTATTGTCAATGTTTCGAAGTTTGGAATTTTTTAAAAACGTCCCCTCCGAAACATTAAAATTACGGATGTAGATGGATAAACAACAATAATACATTCAACTAGAAAAGTGGATAACATGAAATAATTTCTTATTAGACATTTCGAATGTTGCTTCGCCGCAGGCCAGTATACATGCATTGAAGTTCGTTCACTTTTTACTCATTCTTCATTTTTATGATGAGATGAATTCTACACAGGAACAGCAATAACTGAGTACGAAAATTATCTTTCCATGCCAGAAGGAGAAAAATATGCTATGAAATCAAAGACAGAATATCACAAGGAAATGGCTGAAAGTCAAGGTAACTAACTTGAATGGACATCCAGCGGCCAACACTCGGCGACAATCGTTGAAACCAAAAATGTTCATTTTCTTCGATTTACCACACCTGCACTACACACCTGCACTTTTGTGATGAAAAATATAATAGACACGCTAACCAAAAATAACTCAAAAATAGCATAAACAATAATTTTAGAGCGCCTAGCCGCAGGAGACACACAGCTGATACGACCGACAGCTCTGATGGTTTCCCGCACACTGCAAGAGAAATACTTTCGATTCGCGACACTAGAGCGCGCGCATCACCAGCAATAATCTGAAAACAATGGAACGTTTATAGACTCAAAGACTAGACACATATTTCTCATTATACTATGTCGACGCACTGAATCGGAAACTAATGCCAGAATTCCGCTGCCAATCTGAGGTTTGGATTTAAATTTTAAAAAAAGGCGTGAAATTTATAATCTACAATTTCGCAGTGGTTTTCGCGATGTAAAAAAAATTGGAAAATAGTGCCGCAATTATGACTTCGTCAGGTACCTTAGTTCTACGAACAATAGATTCTCAGGTCATGAAATGAAAGAACAATGACTGTAACTAACTTCGGATTCAGCGTGTCAAAATACACAGAGAAACATGTGTCAGGACTTTGGGTCTGACAACTTTTTTGTGTGCCTATGTTGTTATCCACATATTCATTTTACCGCTCGATGAAATGCATATTATCTTACGGTTTCCACTCATTCCCCCGCCGATACCTCGTGCACATGAACCCAATGCGCTGGCGTTTCTACCTCCCCGGGTCGTTTGTCGCTGCGCGCTCTAGCGTCGAACTTATGAAATTATGAACTCGACAGCAGCGTGGCGCGTGGAGGGCCGATAGACTATTTTATGCTCTCGTAAAATTACCCTAAGGCCGGATCGAGCAAGAGATATTAACTTTGCGCAAGTTTCTTTTCCATGAACTCGCTTTTTTCGAAAATAATCTGGGCGCGTTTACAATACTCCAACTTGATTATCCGAGCGAGATTTAATTTAAGATAGTTTATCGGACGCAAGCACCGCGTTTTACGAACTCGACTGCCTCCTCGCTGTCGGACGGCGCTCCTTGTAGTTTTTATGCGCGCGTAAAGCGAATTGTGGATCTAAATTTCACGGAGGACCAGCTTACATCGCCGTCGAATACTACATTTTTACGCTGGATGATAGCAAATTTTATGAAATCGAACAGCGAACACGCGACATCAAATTGGACGATGCTAATAATTTATAAAGAAACATTAACTAATGAGAGGGTACTTCAACTCTTTTTTTATGTAAAAAACGGTGCATCCGATTTGAGAGTTACAATCGCACGATTACAACACATTTAACGGAAACCATACTCTCACCCTCCGAAATGTCTGCCTCTCCCCCTTCCCCCCCCCCCCCACACGGTTCGGTCAATTCCGCAGACAACGCCATGCGGCCAATCGCCACCAAAGTTAAATGACAAATCGAAATTACAAATTAGTGCCGCGTTTAAAAATCATTTTCTGCGTTAATGTCGGGGCCGCAGGGCGCGGAAATAGACGCCATTTCCGAGATGGCCGCGGCAGCCCCGCTATTACCCGCACGCGTGTATCAGATACACGCGCGGCGGCGGCGGCGGACGCGTTCTGCGCGCAACTCCCAGGAACACTAGCGCTCCGCCGCTAACGGCGCGCATTAGGCATGTAAAACAGAAAATAAATTATGCAAAAGTGTTGACAAAAAAATATCAAAGCACCATCCCAAGCAGGAACCTGCATTCACTCCCGATTGAGCAGCGCTATTTGTGTTGATTTTATTCTGGGCAAGTACGCAGCGTTGTTGTCGCTGTAGCCGCCGCGTTGCAAATTCCCAAACAAAAAGCCAAAAAGCCAGGCGGAGGCGGCGGAGGCGGCGGAGGCGGCGGAGGCGGCGGAGGCGGCGGAGGCGACGGAGGCGGCGATGGCGGAAAGGGCGGTGGCAGAGGTGGCGGTGGTGGTGGTAGTGATGGCGGTGTCGTCGGTGATAGTGTCGGCGGCGGCGACGCACGTTGGGGCAATATCTCAAAAAGCTGGTCAAAAGTCGAAAAAACGTTTTTATTCAGGGAATTTTAAATAAGCAATAGGGTAGACCGGTTCCCAGTGTCTAATTCTACGGTTAGAAAAGGTTTGAGGCGTCATAGTGATGCTCTGCATCGTTGGAAATGTGGCAGCAGTTTTCGGTTTTGAGCAATTTTCATCATTCAAAATGGAAAATTGTGATGGTGAGTACAGTGTTTACATGCATTACAAATACGTAAAAAGCATGTTAAAATTAATTAATAATTAATGTTTGAGCAAAATGATACGCATTGCTTTTTTAAGTGGAAATGAGTTATAAGTTCCACAGTAGTCTACAATGAAATATGTAAAACTTCATTCTCTATTTTTTAGCTATTGAAATGTCCAAACAGTTGCTGCTACCTGCTATTCCGCATTTCGTGCAGCTAATGATTCTAATGATTGAAACACTTTTAGATGTTCTTTTAATTTGTAATCCGCCATTTGGATCCTTTATTTTGTTTTTTGAAATATTTGCATAGGAATCAGCTAACCCATAAAACCTTGCTTAATTTTTTTTATGAAAATTAAAACATTTTTAGACGTTTTTAAAATTTTTAGTACGCCATATTGGATGCGACATTTTGCCGTTGTTGTTGTATTGTTGCAATTTTGACATTGCAATGGTAATCAGCATGCCCAAAACCATTGTATTCAAAATTACGTTGAATTTGAATAACGTTCTCGCAGTGGCCTAGCTTCAGGTGTTGTCACCTGGGGCAAAGCTAATGGTGTTACTCCCCCCATAAATTAGTAAGTGTAAAAAAACCTATTGCTGTGCAGATTGTACATTATTTTATTAAAAATAAAACATATTTGCATATAATAGTTATTTATAATGTATTAAAATTCTGTGTAACTAACAATGATTGCAATATAATTTTTAAAGAAATATTTTAAAATGAATCATAACTAGTCAACAAATGTAAGTATAAAATATTTATAAAACCTCTTTATGAGATTTTACAAGAGCAAACTTATTTATAATTTCATTAAAATCTATGCTTATTGCAATGTAATTTTCTATTGACACTAGAGTCAAATCAGATTGTCTTGATCAATATATACCATTTTTAAATAAATGATTTTAATTATACACATCCAACTATAAAATATTTTATTTGGTGTCACCTATAGAATGGTGTCGCCCGGAGCGTGCCGCCCCCCTGCCCTCCTCCTACTACTGCGTTTTTGTATTTTGGCCAGCGTTTCTAGACCTTACCCCAACGTGCGACGGCGGCGGCGCCGATGGCGGCGTGCGCGTGCAGGCGGACGGCGTGATTTAATTTTCTTTCAAAAAGTGCATATTACAACGCGGAGCTAATTTCACGCCCGTGATGTGCAGTGTGTCTCATTAAGAGCCCGACACATAACGGTAATTGCACCGAATCGCTCTGGATTTCTCATTGGCGGTTTTACTGGCAAACCTGTGTTATTACATAAAACGAGTTATTGCGTCGAAATTCTGTGAACTTTTGCATCGGTGTTGCGCAGGTGGGTACAATTTTGTGTCGCATAGTAGTGGCGCAAGAGGTATAGAAAGGCCCACATTCCCCCAGCTATCTCATAAAATCGGATTTTCAATAGCGAATACACGAAGAACATTAATACGTCTCAATTACAGCGCACTTATTACGCAATAAAACCTATCAATCAACAGAGTTATGGCCCCAATGGGAGAGAATTAAAACGTGTGAAACAAACGCGTAAATTACTTGCATTTACAAGACAATCAATTGCGCTACTGCAAATCTCCAACGGGCAGTTTCTGCATTCCAATTCGCTAAAACACACGGTTTAATGCCAGAATTTTCTTCAGTTTTGATTGTCGTACACATAATGTATTGAGGTTGCCCGACATCTTTTTTCAAGAGATTTTTCGTGCGAATGATTTAAACTAATCGACAGCCGAGTTCCGGAAAACGCCCAAAAATTCAGTCACTTGCATACACCATTGGGATTGATTCTGTAAGTAAACACGCTTCTTTTCAGAACACGTCCGACAGCATACAATCCCGAAATTTATCTCTCATTCATTCATTGCGGCGGCGGCGGCTGCTGCTGCTGCTGCAGCCTCCATTTAAAATGCCCATCTATAAATATCTGCCGTGCGCTCTCAGCGGTGATTTATATGGTCGTAAATGGCATCTGTTATTTTCCTGCCGCTGCCAGGACGCCCTCTCCCGCCTCCCCCCTCCGCCCTCCGCGAACGAAATGGGAAGCGGAACCGGAAGCGGTGACGGGCGGGAGGAGAGGGGAACTCAGCGATGGACGCTATTCATCGGTGAGAAGATCATCACGATCCCCAGGGCGCGACGGCGCAGCGCGGCTCGCCGCGGCGCGGAGGCGGAGAGGGAGACGGGAGTGGATGTGGGGGTGGAGGTGGATGCGGGGGAGGAGGTGGCTGTTGAAGTGGAGGCGCAGGTGGCGGTTCTGACCGTGGGGGGAAGGTGAAGAGAGCAGAAGTGGAGGCGGTGGAGGTGGTGGAGGAGATGGCGGTTGAGTCGGTGGGGGCGGCAGAGGTGGAAAGAGACAGACACGGAGATGGTGGAGGCGTGAGAAGAGATGGCGGTTGAAGTGGAGGCGAAGATGGAGGTTGTGACAGAGGTGGAGCGGGTGAAGGGGTCGGAGGTGGAGGTGGAGGAGGTGGAGGTGAAGGCGGAGGAGATGGCGGTTCAGGTGGTGGCGTCGGCAGAGGTGCAGGTTGTGGTAGAGATGGGCAGAGAGACGGGCATGGAGATGGTGGAGTTGAGAGAAGAGATGGCGGTTGAAGTGGAGGCGAAGATGAAGGTTGTGACAGAGGTGGAGCGGGTGAAGGGTGTGAAGGTAGAGGAGGTGGAGGCGAAGGAGATGGTTCAAGTAGTGGCGTCGGCAGAAGTGCAGATTGCGGAAGAGGTGGAGAGGGAGACGGTGACGGAGGTGGAGGGGTATTGGTGGCAATGAATGCGGTAGCGGTCCGGGCAGTGATGGCGACAGAGGTGTAAGTTGTGACGGAGGCGAAGAGGATACAGGGAACGGATGTGGAAGGGTTAGTCGTGCCAATGAATGAGGTGGCGATAGAGGTGGTGACGGCCATGCTGAGGCGGATGCGAAGGTGGAGGAGATGGTGATTCAGAGAGGGATGTGGATACGTATATGGAAGTGGAGGGAGTGATGTGGGCAAGACCGAGAGTAAAACAGAAGTGGCGATGGAGGCGAAGGCGGGGATGAATGATTGCGGCAAGGCTAGTGGATGATGGTGGCAATGGCAGCATGAATTGACCTGATGACAATACCATAGGCTGTGGAGGAATGGGACTGGAGGATGAAGGTGAGGATGTAGTGACAATTCACGAGTAGCAGACTGTGAAAGAGGGATTGGCAGTGACGGCTAACGGGAACAAATATTGTCACTGCAGCTTTTCTGATTAGGAGGACCTAGAGTTCGTGTCTCAACGGTGGTGGATTTTTTACTACCTAGAGACCTAGGTCGCATTCAATCACTTTAAAAAAATTCTAGCTGGCATAGGCCTGATGGATGGATTTCCAAGTTTCTTTCGAACAAGAGTAAGCTAATTTTGGTGCAGTACCGCAACGCACGGGCATAGGTCCGCATGCAATGTTTCCTTCCTCATTTTGTCTTGGTATCTCACCTCCAACTTACATGCAATACACTGCCTTACATGTCAAGTGACCAGACGAGAGAATAGAGCTTGTCCCGGTGGGACGGTGTTCGACAAGGGATACATCGGTAAGTGTAACAAAATCCTCCGCAAGCCTATGAATAGAACGGCGCCCTATCTCACGTACTACTGGAGAAAAAAATATCCACTTCCCGCAGTAAAATTAGCACTATGGTCGGATTAAAAGTTGATTGACAGTTGCGAATGGAAAGGAGCAACGTTGACAGGGCTACGTACCACTGAGTACGTGATCATCCCTTGAAATAAAATACTTAGAAGTAACGAAGTCAAATACTCTTATTGTATTTGAAGTAACAGCTTCAGAAGCACAATTGTCAATCAACAACTTATTTTAACCGGACCATAGACTTACGTACAAATGACACTAGCAGTTGGCCCACCCAGTGTGCCGAAGAGCATGTTGACGCCTCCGTGTTTGCGCATGGCGTGGAAGGGGGGGCGACCGGAGAGAATGCTTGGCGCTGCGGGCGCCCCTGGCAGCGAAGGGGCGAGGCTGGAAGAGATCTTGGGATAGCGCCCTCTCCCCGCCTCCCCCCCCCCGGCGCCGACATCCGAGATGACAATAGATTATCGATACCAATCTATCGACTTTCAATTGTATTACGCCGTGTGCCCTCTGTCTTCCCGTGGAGATCCCTCACTCTTTTTTTCCGCGGCGCGAGTCTTTTGTTCGTTTTTGCGGAGAGGGCGCGCGCGGCCGCCCCGCGGCCCTACGCAGTGGGCCAAAGGGCCGGAAGAAGGGCCAAACGACGCAGAGGTAAACGGGCGAAGGGCCGACAGGACGAAGGGCTAAACCAGTGGTGTCAAGGTCTTCTACTGGTGGCACTGGCAAGCGTTGTAGCATCGTGCCATGCCAAGAGCTTCTCTGCGCAACTAGCGTCAGGAAAGGGAACCATTAATAACCCCGTCGTTTTACAATAGGGATGGCGTTGTCTCTGGTAGCGGGGTAATGAACTGCGTGGAGGGGCGATTTCGACGTGGCACTCTTGCCGCTTGTGGCATCGACCTTGACAACACTGGGATAAACAAACAGACGGTCAAATGGCAGAAGATGTAAACGACGCAAGAGCCGCGTGTGGTGCATAGAAAAAGTAAGCAGATGCAAAAGTCCGCAAGAAAATTTATAGCTTTCGTAATGTAAGATTATCATGAAATGTAACCATTGTTTATAAAAGCTGTGAAGAAAGAGTCACATTTTAACTCCAATTTTACAGTTACAAATGATCGTTTTAAAAGTAAACAATTAATATCTTTAACACAGCGCAAAATTTTTTTTCCTGAAAGAATGTTAACAAGAACACAGCGAAAAGGACTTCTAGAATGCCTTTATAAAACATTTTGTAATGATTTAAATCGGTGTGAGTAAAGGAAAGATATTTCATTAGTAATAATCAGACCATTTCTCCAGAATATAATAACAGTCGAAAATGAATACAAGCCTTGATAATGAAGAGAGCAAATATTTATTTTGTTGTTAGAATTTTATTTACTGAAATGCGTGTTACACACGTATTTAATTTGTAATCGACAGAAGAGTTTACTCAGAAATCACAGAAAATATATTTTCGTTATCTCCCTCCCTCCCAATGAAAATAAACTCTGAAAGTAAACAAACACATGAAAACAGTTAAAAAGGGAAACATGAACTCACCTACACTTTATCAATTAATACGTTGTGATATTCAGAAAATTAAAAACGCATAAAAAATGAATCACAATATTTGAGAGTCTCTACACAGAAATTTTGTTTGTATATCATGTGTACGACCTTAGTTTGGGCGTGTTGAATATTACACAATGAAAACGTAATGTCAAGCAAATTAATGAAAACACTATCGCAAGAGATGATTAATATATAAGAAGATAATGTTAGTTAATATAGCTATAATATAGTTAGTTCTGAGAAGGTACATTTTTTCATTTAATGTATATAATTGCATTACTTGATTCTACATAGCTAGACCCAAGTCCTTTACGCCCTTGCTATACCTACATCCTATTGCGTTCTCACCTTTCGAATTCTGGTTTTCACCCGAATGGTCTCTCCGTCGCATCAAAGCTATGGACGCGAGATCATAAGATACGGTTAAGGGTAAAAAAAAACGAAGTGGGAAAAACCTGCTGGCAGAAAACGAGTACTTTCTAATAAAAACCAGTACATTGGTATATTACGACAAAGTTCTTGCTAAGATATAGGACTACTAATTGTTTATTTTATAATTCTATTTCACCTATTTGAACTATTGAACCGCCGAAATAGGCTTTGGGTCATCGGCCCCACAGCCAGTGTAAGTACTCGGATGGAGCGCCTGGGCGATGCCCTCGCGAAAGGCGTTAGGGCGATAGATGCGGCAGGGGCGGCGGGGGCGGCGGGGGCGGGCGGGGGCGGCGGGGGCGGGCGGGGGCGGCGGGGGCGGCGGGGGCGGCGGGGGGGGGGCGGGGCGGCGGGGGCGGCGGGGGCGGCGGGGGCGGCGGGGGCGGCGGGGGCGGCGGGGGCGGGGCGGGGGCGGCGGGGCGGCGGGGGCGGCGGGGGCGGCGGGGGGCGGCGGGGGCGGCGGGGCGGGCGGGGGCGGCGGGGGCGGGCGGGGCGGCGGGGGCGGCGGGGGCGGGGCGGGGGCGGCGGGGGCGGCGGGGGGCGGCGGGGGCGGCGGGGGCGGCGGGGGCGGCGGGCGGCGGGGGCGGCGGGGGCGGCGGGGGCGGCGGGGGCGGCGGGAGCGGCGGGGCGGCGGGGGCGGCGAGGGTCGCGGCCACCTGGCGCGCGGGAGAAGGCCGCTGCTGCTTATGGGAGAAATGGCCCAGGAAATGGCGAATCTCTCTTCTTCGGTTCGAGAGGCGCCCACGGTAAGAAAAATTAAATCGTTATATCACATGGTCCTTACATCACCGGGCTCCCAGTCAGTGCTGGATCCCCTTCCACCACGGAGTATTGCTTCAACGATGTTGTAAACGAAGCAGCTGAGTAGGAATTTTAGACCATGAATGCAGCATCGGTTCTATTGTAGTATGTAACGGTTTCTTTGTCCTTGTGACATTACTTTGTTCGAAATCGTATAAAATACGGAAGTGTTCGAGCGGCAAGTGGAAGAATTCGGATTCGCATAGCAAGAAGAGTTTCTGCCAGGTCAGATGCGAGTGTCTACCTTTCGCGTATTTCATTTTGACGAAACGTTAATACGTACAGTAATTCCCGAAGAAAACTGAGTATGGTGGAGACCTGAATCGTGATCCTTGAGGCTACAACCAAACCGTGTTGTTTGTGTGTGGGCTAACCAGTGGCGTCACTGCCCCTCATCCCCTTTTCCACATGGATGGAAGTACTAAGATACGATTTCCGTCGGCAGAGCATGGGGATCATCTGAAGAAACTGTTTCATGCATGCGTATTTACATCAGTCTTTTTTCCATACAAAGGGTTGTTAGCGAGCGCAGTATTGGAGATGGCACAAAGCATTACCTATTTTTCGGTGTGGACTGCTAAAAAAAATCCATTTTCCATGCGTCAAACGTATAATTGACGGTTGCACTTCCTCCACACTCGTCTGCCGCAAAGCAAATCCCCTTCGCCTTTGAACGAGATATCATCATGTTTTCGTTATCGGTGATGGCTGACATTCGAGAATGATTGCGTCACATGAGCAGTTTGACAATTGTGTAATGTTGTGTAGTTGTGTGACGTGTGTTGTTGTAAAGCATCTCTAGCAATCGCTCTCTACTTTATAGCGACTGGCTAACTACTTGACATACCGTCGGGCGACGGTAAGGCAAAAAGTTCTCAGCGGACTCTTTCTTCATGGAAGGAGACTGAACTTTATGGAACGGCACTTCCTGCAAAACGTACTTAGATGAACGGAAACTAAATTATAAGATGTGGTAATCACGAGGTCTATTCACAGTTTACCCTGAATACACACATTTCCTCTCGTCACAACAAATTAAGGCCAGAAAGAGACGTATAAAACGAAGGGGAGAGCCGTGGGTGCGGAGGCGGGGGCAGGTCAGGGGCGCAAGAAGGCTGGGTCCGTGGAGAGGAGGTGATGGAGCGAGTGGAGGCGGTGGCGGCACCTGCGGAAGCGGCGACGAGGCAAAGTAATTGTATCCGGATCGATCTCGGGCGTCGGCCCCGCAGTCACCGCCCGAGGCGCAGCGGAATCGAATCTGCCGCACCGCTCCGCCTCGGCCCGCCCTGCCCCGCCCTGCCCCGCCCTGCCCCGCACCCCGCCCCTCTGCTCGCCGGCAGGGTTTGCCTCGCTCGTCTCTTGCCCAACACGACCCACTCGTCTACGCGCCTGCCCTCTCTCCCTCTCCCTCTGCTCGCCCGCTCAGTTTACCCCTCTCGACTCTTAACCCTACACAACTCAGTCGTCTACGCTCCTAGCTCTCTCTTTCCAGGCCCTTTCCTCCTCTCCCTCGGCTTGTTCCCGCGTCCGCGTCCGCCAGTTTCGCCTCTCCTCCCTTAACACACACAACTCGCTTGGTTAAGCCCCTAACCTTTCTCCCTCACCCTCTTCTCGCTTCGCCTATTTTCTCCTTCGTTCTTCATCATCGACGCTTCCTTCCTATCCCTCTCCCCCTCTACACCCCATTGTCCCCTCCCTTTATCGTACCTTTTCATTCTTCTCCGCTTCTACCCTTCCTTCCAACCTCGATACCCCTCTCCCCACCTCACTCACCCCCCTCACCCATTTTGCCCCTCTTAGGCATTTACCGTCCATATCATTTCCTCTCCGTCCCTCTCAGCCCTTCTCTACCACTCTTCTCCGTCCTCCACCCCGTTTCCCCCTTCTATGACGCTCATCGTCCCAACGGACACGCCTCCTCTGTCCTTTTTCCCATTCCACCCCCTTCTTCCCACTCCCCACCTCTCCATCCCCGCCCCTCCGCCGCGCGAACGCCGCGTGTGCCTGGGGCGGACCGCTCTTGTTTCCTTGCGCAGAGGCGCAAATCAACATCTGGGCAATGGGCCACCACAGGATCTTTCAATTCACATGTAACGTGCTGGAGCCCACATAGCGGCGCTCTCTCCTGTTGCACCTTCTTACGATAACTAAAACACGAACTGCTGCCAGCGATACGTAAAACATGGGACGCAAGCAGGCACGTATGTTTATTCAAAAGATAGCGCCGATGTTACCGATTTATTGAGAGGTTTCTTATGTGTATATTATAATGAATAATTGAACATTTAGAATACACTTTTCGTATTTCTTAAAAAGTTAGCCAATTTTTACGTGCGGAAGTTCGCGTTCCCAACCTGAAGCTGTACCCGGCGACACTAACCTCCAATAGTAGCACCCTCCAGCTTTTTCTCCGGTTTTGATGGGAAGTTCAAAGACCCCTGGCCCATCGTGGGATCGCGACCGCCAAGTCAGCCTTTGCGGAGGGAACGGGAAGGGGGCGCGCCTGCCCGGCCAGCGGGGCGGACGCGACGGAGGCTCTACTTTGTGTCATCCTCTCTGGAGGACCTGCATCACAAGAGACTGTGCCCTTCCTAAGACGGAATTTGCGAGCAAGAGTAGGTAGAGTTCAATCGTATTTGATTTAATAAAATATTATAATTTTTTGTGCCATGTATTATTTTAGAATCAGGAGAAAAGTTCACGAGGAAGACTACCCACTGTAACTCTCATCATTCAAAATATTTACGCAACTCTGATTTCCTAATTTGTTTGATATTAAGGAGCTAAGAAATATAAAAAATTTAGAGTTCAATGAATTTTTGATAATGTTACCGCGCTTCCTGATTAATCAGAACATGCCCTGATTTTTGTATACTGTACTTACTCTCCTGATTTGTTTTCACAAGTCCGAATGTTTAATAGGTTAATATTTTTACAGTTTAATTTAATTTCAATATTTTTAAATATAAAATGTACAAAAAATAAAACTGCGTTAAGGAAAAAATTGAAATTAGGAATTCAACTTAGTGTTTCTAACTATAAGAAGAATAAGTATGTCTCATATTTATATTTGTATGGGGGAATATTGAAACAGAGATCGGAAAATTCTTTAATAATAAAGCTGCCGTAGTCATATAATTTACGGAAAAGTGCAGTATTATCATATAAATTGGTGTCCTTTCTGTAGTAGTATAAGAAATTAATATCTGTATGTCACTCTAAAAAAATGTTGTGATTATTTGATACAAAAATTCTGATTTTTTTAACTAGGCCTCTTGGCTATAGTAAATAAAATCTCTTTAGTAAATAACCTCTGGTAACCTAAACATTTGGAAAATAAGCTTCCCGAAAATTAAGGTTTAATATAAATTAAAGGTGAATGTGGTTTTCTTGATGACACTATGTAGGTACACTCAAACGTCGTACTTTCTCTTTTTTCATAAAGAGAGAAATGGCAAGAGAGCATGGAGGGGTTTCAGTAATAGCGAGCCGCCATTACAACAGTCGCACCGTCCCGGGGTGACTCCCAAGGCAAGCGGCATGCACTGTCATTCCGGCTGCGACCTCTCCATAACGCTGCCGAATGCAAGCGAGGGGCCAATATAAACGGGCTCGGCCGAACCAGAGAGGTGACGGAGGCAGACGTGACGCCGAGGCACGCTTGAGATGGCCGAGTGAAGCACATAACGTCACGTCATGAACTCTCTGATGACGCGATCCCAGAGCTCCGCCGTCGCTGCTGCTCCCGTCCCTGCCGCCCCTGGTCCACGGAGTGATGGGGTAAGAGACCGTCATCTCTCAGCTCGACTCCTGCACAACCTCCTTCGCCTGGTCCATCGGTACCCCCTCCCTCTCTTCCCTCCCTCTTTAGTAATAAATGGAGCATTGATTTGAACAGGATTTCTTCTTGAGAAAGGCCGCTTTACCCCCCTTCTCTTCCATCTTACTAAACTGATCAAATCAACCACAGCACTCCAAGTGACTGAGGAATACGCTGAAGCACGTGGCGAGCCGCAGGGCAAGGGGGCGGAGGGTGGGGTCGGCGAGGGAAAGGATGGGATGTGACGGCGTGCGGGGCCGAGGGAGGAAAGTAAGGGCGAGTGGAGGGCTGGGGAGGGGGATGGCAGGAAGGTACTGCGGGGACTGTGTGTTCGCCTCTCTGTGAGTGGCGCCGTTATTGATGCAGTTTGCCGGCGGAAACCGCGATGTTAGCTGCGAGGGCCGCTCCGGCATAGCGCCGGCGCCCAAACACACGCCCTCGGCCCGTCCGCCCGTCTTCCTCACCACCTCTGGCGTAGTACTAATTCTGCACGCCTCATACATGAAAAGTTTTGTTTGATTTACTCAAGAGTAGAACTGTAAGAACCTAAAGAAAATTATATTTCGGAAGGAATAAAACTAAAAACTCACTGGGGTTTTAGAGTTTTGCACTGTTATTACAGCCGCAAGAGTAAATAAATAAATGCGGTTTTGCAGACTAGTCCACTTGTAGGGAAAATATTGTAAATGCACATAATTCCTCTGCATGACAAATCAGGTGGCCCTTGAAGTTTTGGAACATCTTTCGTTGCAATTGATCTCAAGAGCACACATAGCATTGTCGTGGCACATTTTATTATTATAACCTTCCGTGTGTGTTTGTAAACTTTTAGTATGACGTTTATTATTGAAACTGAGTCCGCTAGAAGAACCAGTTGTAAATCAAATCGCGCAGATTCTGTTTGATAGCAACGAAGGGAACTGAACTCGCGGCACCGCCTCGGGGGTGGGGGAAGGGGCGCTCGGGAGGTAGCGGGGCCCATGCATCACGCGCAGCGCAAAGTTTGACGCGCGGAAGCTGCCCGGCAATAAGCCCCAGCGCGCAGCAGCTGCGCGTCGCTGCGATTAGGATCTGCGCGCCCGCGCAGCTCCCGCCGCCGTCCCCGCCGCCCCCGCCCCCACAGCCGTCCCCATCGCTGTCCCTGCCGCCGCCCCCACAGCCTCCCACGCCGCTGCGCCCGTTGACAAACCGTCGCCGTCCCTGCTGCCACCCCCGCCGCCTTCCTCGCTGCCACCCCGTCACCGTCTCTGCCGCCGCCCCCAAAGCCACCCCCGCCGCTGCTCCCGTTGCCACCCCGTCTCCGTCCTTGCCCCCGCCCCCGCCGTCCCCCCGACGTCCTCCCAGCCGTCCCCACAGCCGT
Source organism: Acheta domesticus (assembly GCA_031308135.1). Taxonomy (NCBI): domain Eukaryota; kingdom Metazoa; phylum Arthropoda; class Insecta; order Orthoptera; family Gryllidae; genus Acheta; species Acheta domesticus. Next base: position 3,939,781 of record JAHLJT010003656.1, on the reverse strand, counting down.
CGCCGTCGCCGTCCCCGGCGCCGTCCCGGGCGCCGCCGCCCCCAGCCCCCGCCGCCTCCCCCGCTGCCACCTCGTCACCGTCCCCATAGCCGTCTCCGCCGCCGCCGCCCGCACCGTCGCCCCGCCACCGCCATCACCATTTACAGCATTCCGTGATCGCCCACCCATATCTACCAATTCCAATGTCGTGAGCGCAGAAACGGTAGCCTTTCAAGTTAAGTTAATGGCAAAAATCTCTTCGGGACAAGGTGTACGATCATTCACGATCAGGGACAATTTAAATATATTATAACAGAAGTTCGTGGACAAGAGTTTTAAAATTTATTTATTTAAGGTCGCTTTATAACATCTAGATCAGCGGCCACTATCATTATACAATTTTATAAACAAACATACTTATCAAGAATAAATAAGTTAAACTTAATTACGTTTTCAAATCGTGTAATGTTTAATCTAACTAAAGTACTAATACAATATTCAAATGCTGTGACATGCTTACATTTAATAAAGACTAATTTGAATATTTGGTTATTGTCACGCTTTGAAGTAACATGAAGATAGAATATGACCTTTCGAAATCCGAAACGTTAAATCTTGGTTTATACATGTTAGGGTAAAATTGAGATATATGAAAATATTTTAAACTACATTAATTAGAGTTTTATTGATTGTTTAAAAAAAGAGGGTTGTAGAAAAAGTGAATTTATAAAATTCATAACTAATATCTAACATACGCATAAATTGAAAGAAAAATACGCCGCCTCTCGCAATGATTTAGTTAGATACTCCAAAAGCTGGGAATAAATAAACAAAACATAAAACAGTTAACATTTTGGCGGAAAAATGCAACTGTTTGATAATGATTATTCACAATTTCTCGTGTTAAGGCTATACGACTGTTACGACTTCTCATATTTTCATATTACTACCAAATAATCATATTCAGTTGACACTACTTACGTCACAGCTAATGTCTTGTGACGGGGAAGATAAAGCTTGCGGGTGTTCTTTAAAACACACAATTATTGCTGCTACAGGACCCCAGTATCCTCACAATCAATATCAGCATTTTTGGTGCTGCAGGCCACAAGTCATTAGAATATACACAGTAAAACTTATTGTATTTCAGTGACATTCAAATGGTTGAGATCGCTCATAAAGCTATTAAAATACAGAATCCATCTTCCACCGAGAGGAAGAGCTTGATAATGAGCTGGCGCCAACGGATTAATGCGGGACGGCCTGGATCTTGATCCCAATTTCCGCACAATCGATATCAGCACTGTTGGGGCTGCAGATCACTAGTCATTAGAATAAACAGAATACAACATACTGACATTTAAATTGTCGAGATCGCTAATAAAAGTATTAAAATTCAGAATTCATTTTCCATCGAGAGGAAGAGCTTGATCATGAGCTGGCGCCAACGAATTATTGCGCAACTCGATTAATGCGTGACGGCCTCGATCTTGATCCCAGTTTCCACACAATCGATATCAGCACTGTTGGGGCTGCAGATCACTAGTCATTAAAGTAAACAGCATACAACATACTGACATTTAAATTGTCGAGATCGCAAATAAAAGTATTAAAATTCAGAATTCATCTTCCATCGAGAGGAAGAGCTTGATCATGAGCTGGCACCAACGGATTAATGCGCGACTCGATTAATGCGTGACGGCCTCGATCTTGATCCCAGTTTCCACACAATCGATATCAGCACTGTTGGGGCTGTAGACCACTAGTCATTAGAATAAACAGAATACAACGTACTGACATTTAAATGGTCGAGATCGCTAATAAAGCTATTAAAATTCAGAATCCATCTTCCATCGAGAGGAAGAGCTAGATCATGACTTGGCGCCAACGGATTAATGAGCTTCGGATTGCGAATGGCATCGTTAGAGAGCTGTCGGGCGCGCCCTGCCATCGCCACGCGCCTGATAATTCTGCGCGGCCCGATTTCCGCGTGTGCAGTTGTAAAGCAGACGCTGGAACATCGACTTGTGTTCATAAACAGTGCAGCGGACATCGTAGCGGCCATTTTGTGCATAACGACTACACACAGGCTCCAACGTTATTAGTTCGGGCTCTCCTATTCGAGACCGAATTGGAGATAATGAACAATGTGGACAGTATTCGAAACATTTCCTCAAAGCCATTTTGGCTCGTTACGTTAAGTTTTTAAATTTATCATTTAAATTCTTTTATTTGTTTTGTGTGAATATGATCTTTATATTTTCAAATGCATTCCGAAACACGAAACGATACGTCCAACTCGTCGCATTTATATGAAGCGTATCCTAAACTGTATATTACACAAAGCGAATATTTTACATGCCGTCGGCGGGAGCAAAATTCTCTTTCGGCTGGGGAAACTTCGTTGCACGTAACCTCGGCATTGGTACGTTATTGGGAACATTAGTACACATTATAAAGCTTTGTCCAATTTACGAACCATTAATAAATAGTCTGGAAAAAAATCCAGACATCCGTAAATTATTGAGATTGAATTATCAGAATAATATTCCAACAATTTTTCATTTTCTTAGTCTTGTTTTAAGTTACGGTAATTTGTTCGATCTGAATGAATTTGCTTTGTCTGAAACTAAACTAAATAAGTTATCTGCCGTTAATATGAATGTAAATATTGGGAACACCTTGAAATGTTTATCAAAGAAAATAATAAATTAATATTTAATTTAGAAGCATTAATGGAAAATGCGGAACATTTTATGTATGTGAATAATTTTTGGCATTTTTATGCTAAAATACTATTAAAAGACACGATTTTTGAAAACTCACTGTAACACACGATAATAGGCGTCTTGGAATATTTCTTACAAACCTAATTTATATTTGGAAAGCGGAAGAAATATTGACTTATGCTCGCCAAATAGTGACTATGAAAAAAACAATACATCTTGACAATGATAAAATTGATCATATTTTGAGGGATGTATCCAATATAAATCTGAAAAAAATAAAGAAAGACAGGTCTGTTTCACTACTTTAAGTTCTGAGGATAACTTTAGATTCTCCTACAACAATTTTGACTCCTTCTATTTGTATTTTTACTGCAGAATGTAAAGCAATTATTAAAGCAGTAGATCGTATATTTCATGTAGGTTTCAGGAAGTATGTCAGTGTCTTCAGATATACTGACCAAGATGGTTTTGATCCCTTATTTTGTATTTTAAAGAGGCAACTAGTGTAGATTTTTCTTAAAAGTGTTCTCAATTTGATAATTAAATTACAACGTAATATAGAAGTTTGTTGAATTAAATTTAAGATTTTTCTGACAAAGATTTTTTGCTTGTCAACTTTGTTAATATTAGTGTAATGTAAATATGTTAAAAAATTGTTAGTAGTAAGAATTTTTGTTATTATTTTTTGTTTGTTTTTTGAGTAATTGTATTCTCAGTGATTTGACTATTGTTCATTATTTCTATAATTGTATCCAGGCGTATAACTGAGGTTAAAGCCAATAAAATAAATTACTAACTACTAAAATTACATTTTCAGATGCATACATTTCAGAAGAATTGAATTCTAAGTTTTAAATTACTGTAAAACACAGTGCAAAATGTTTCTTTTCCCTGCATATTTTTGTACGCTATGGTTTTTTTCATGTGTTGTGTACTAGATTGAAATATTGATACCTACAATAGTATATTTGAAAGATCTAAAATTTCATGAAAAGTAGACTTGGTTTTTCCCCTGTTCCTTTCATATGCACAGTAATTTTTAGTCGCATATTTTTTACACTGTGGAAGGAGCTGCAAATCCCGTGGAATGGTAGCAATAAGATTTTTAATGTTTTCAGGTTCTCTTCTGAGAGTTCTTTGCGTACAATGAATCCTTTAAATGTACTCTAACAAACCACATACGGTAAGATCACAAGATCTGGAAGGCCAAAATATGTCTTTAATATCAGTACGTTGTAGATTCCACGTGATTTGCTGCACTTGTGAATGTGTGAAGGGGCGGTCAGGCGCGATCGGCTCTAATATAGTGAAAGATGAGTGGCATGCAGGACGCTGAAGCGGGCCCCCGCGGGCTGTCTGATACGGATGTGAGAAGCCTTCTTATGGAAGAGCCTGTACTGCACCCGGATCAAGTTTCAGCACCTCCCGGCGCGTACGCAAGACGTGAGTGGCACGTCCGGAGGATTGCGCTGGACCGTGGCCAGCGAAGGGTCGGCGCCGAGCGATGTCTGCGGCGACCCGAAACTTTTACAATGACCGCCCTCCATCTCTCATCTGTTCCTAGACTCTCCAAAGCTCTGGTTGGTAGATTTTGTTAAAAATACAAATTAAATTCTTTTTATATACGATAATGTTTGATGGCGTTTGGTTTTTAATTTTGTTTTTAATCAATTATTTTAACCCTTTATAGGATTGTGGTTTTCTCCGCGACCACATGCTGTTCGGGCCGTTTTTTGCTTAACTATACCAAGCAATTTTCATTCTTATCGCTAATTTCACATTGTAGAGTATTTTTCAATGAAATGCGATTGTTGCAGATAGTGTGATCACATTTATTCTTAGAAATCTTGCTGTTGGGCCATCCATGTGGTCGTCGTTTTTTTTTAACAGCTTTATTTTCTGTCTGTTCAATCCATTGATTTTACAGAGCTTTTAATTATTTAACACTAGAACAGGTGGTCGTCGTCGCGACCACAATGCATACAGGCACTGTCGCGGAGTGTTCATTTGAGCATTTTGTTGAGAAGGGATTTTTCGCTTTTCACGTTTCCGGAGTTTTTAGAGAACAGAGGATTATTACTTATTTATTATTGTTTATTAAGATATTTTTTAGTATAACAATAGATTTATTGATAAAATACTACATTTTTGCATCAATAAAGTTAATTTATATTTTCAAGGATGTAGTCAGGAATAAGTACACAATCGTAAATTTTTTTTTGTTCTGTGAAAATATGAATTTTAAAAAATGTTTTGAACAGTTAAATTTATTGTCTAATAATGTAAGATATTCGCTAAATAGATTTAGTCTTCCGAATATTTGTGACTTAGAAAATATTTCAATATTTTTACATTTCTTCAGTGATTACGTATATTTGCGTAGCGTAATGTAACACCCATACTTGTTACTAGTGGTGTGCTCTCTTACAGAATGGCTAAAATTTGGAGTTTTCACAGTTCTAAACCATGGTCTAATAAGAATTTAACAGTTTCTAATAGGAATTTAACAGTTTCTTGGGAATATTGACGAGAATGATGAAGCGGCGTTAGATTCGGAGTATAGAGGGGATTCCAATGCAGATGACGTGACGCTAATAACGCAGCTTATGAACTATAGTAGTTCATGTTTCTTTCAATATTGTTTTCTTTAGTCAATGATTTATTATTTTAGATTTTTGTTTCTAAATGTATATCATATTGAATTTCACTACTTATTTATTTGCACTATTTATTTTCAATTTTCTTGCTTTTTGTATTTCACGTCTGTTCTACGTGTTTCTTCTATTTTGTAAAGAACATGCACACGTTTATTTACGACTGGATATCAGGTTTTTATTAAGGAATTATACGAGATGGTTCTGTACGCAACCACAATCCACAGTGCAATGTGTATCCCTAAATGGATTGTGGTCAGTTTATACGACCACATCATTTTCGCAATTATCTCACTTTATATTTAAACAAATCACAAAATAATATTTTTCTCATGTTTCTAAGATCAAAATTAAGCAATTAAAAGATAAATTCAAATAATTCCGGAGAAAAAGTTACCCGACCTATAAAGGGTTAAAGTAACTTACAAAACGAAAGAAATCCTTGTAATGCAATGACACAATGCGTAAATGACGTAGAAATAGTCATAAATACCAAAAGCCGATCACGTTTCAGAAATTGTATTCCCTAACAACTATGGTAAGCGGCAAAAAATCGCCTGATCTCTTCGCATCTCTTCAGAACGGAACACCGAGTTCTTCATAATAATAAAATATATGACCCTAATAAAATCCCATGATAATGTCTAGAGTAATATAACGGAAAGGATATGTGGGAGGTAAAATGGCGCGTTGCCTTGCGTTATTCTTCTTTGTGAAGTCGAAGACAAATAATTACCAAAATTGTGTAAAGCTGGATCTGCTAGCTAATGACACAAATTAATAAAAATAAATCGTTGCGGGCACTACATCAGTGTTCTACAATACATCTTCTCAAAATATATATGGAGAATATTTAGGGCACAATCCACTATAAGCAAGTACTTATCGAGCCGACCAAGAATCAAGTCAGTAGGCCGCAATTTCCTTTGGTAGCCTTCCTATCGTTTCATTCTCTCATTATTTAACAAGGATGCTGACAATACATTTGTACACGAAACAGCGCTAGATTAGGTCGCTCAACTACTCTTTATTTCTCAAAGTTGTCGAACATTGAAAACAATTTTAGAGCTCGTTGAACTGTAAATTTACACTGCAGTTTATTTCAACTCTTATATTGAACTCTGTTTCTACTCTGTTTCTAATATGGAAGTTTCGAGCTATTTTTCATTTTCAGTTAAACAGCTCTGTCTGTCACACATAAGCGGGTCTTACTCATTTCTGCCCTTTGGCAAATTGTCAAGCTGGAAAGCTGCTTTTCAAATAGCGCACTAGAATTTCCACCACTTCCATATATGAAACGAAAGGAAGGAACGAAAATAAAATGCTCTTTGGTCGCTTTACAGACGTATCGTTGAGTATCTCGTGGAATAAATATTAGTTAATGATATAATTTAGAAGAATTCCAAAGGAAACTAATGAATGTGTAATAAATAAATAGAAATATTTTAATTGCAGAATTGAATATTGTGGAAAGACAAGAAACGAAATAAATCCTTAATGTTAAATGACGATACAGTAAATTAGTTTAATACAAAATTATCTTGAAAAGGCATTATGAATTTGCAACATTTCATTCTTATACACGTGGCACAATTTCCGTGTCTTTAAAAATATTTGTTCATATTGAAAGAAGAAATCGCCTGTAATATTAGAGACAGAAGAGTCATTCTTTTATTAGTCTTCCCCCTCAACACTTCATTATTGCCATTTTTTATATTAATCATTTTACTCCTTAGATTTGTTTCAAACAACCTTGTCAGCAATAAATCTTATAAACGAAAGTTGTTCAATATTGTTCAAGCCAAAAGAAAAAGCAGTGAGCGTTTACGAACCCTGTCATTGTGTCACAAACACCCGGTATATTGACGCTTCCATCACTGAGTGGACTGCCACAATATTTTCACAATATAAATATAATTTTGCAAAATTATGAAATTCAGACTTACTTTATTCAGAATGTATCCTAGTGAACTCAAAATACACGCTTCGAGGACTAAATCCAATGAAAATGTATAAAGCGAGATAAGTATCAGATGTTTATTGAAGGGAGACCATGCTCGTAATGAAACGCCTGCCATGCAGACGAAGATTATGGAGTAACATTTAGCACACAAAGGTCACGTATCCTCGATTTTGGGAAGTTTCATTTACTGATAGAGAGAACAAGTATGCTACCAGGTCGAGCAGAAGGGCAAAATTTTGCGCAGGGCGACCCGAATTTCTTCGGGGCAGTCCATTGTTGTCCTAACGCAGATGGAGCGAGGTTAAATAGAAGGGAAAAAAGGAAGTACAGTGGCGCGCACAATCGGAGCGGCGACTTCCAATATTGGGCGCGCGGTGGCGCCGCGCTCGCTCGTGAGGCGCCGTTGGCCTCCGCATTCCAGCGACGCCATATTGACCGGTGCGGTGCCCTCAGGCGGGCGCACGTTGGGGCAAGATCTCAAAAAATTTGGCCAAAATATGAAAACATTATCCAAATTTAATGAAACTGCATACGGTGATTTTTGCACACGACTTATGATTCCAATGTCAAAATTGCAAAACAACAAAACGGAGGATCCAATACGTCGAAATAAAAATTTAAAAGAATGTCTAAAAATGTTTCAAATTTCATAAAAGTTTGTAAATAGGATTTATGGGTTCGCTGATTCCGATTCAAATGTTAAAATTGCCAAAGGAACAAAATAGAGGATCCAATATGGCGGATTAAAAATTGAAAAATATCTACAAATGTTTCTGCACGAAATGCAGAGGAGCAGCTAATAGAAGCTTTTTTTTCGACATTTCAATGGCTAAATAGATAATGATGTTTTTACAAATTTCATTGTGGAGTTCTGTGAAACTTATAACTCTTTTCCACTTTAAAAAAAGAAAAAAACAAATTGTATAATTTTGTTTAAACATTAATTATTAATTAAATAATTTTAACATGTTTTTTACGTATTTGTAATTCATGTAAACATTACACTCACCATTACGATTATCGTTCATTTTGAATGATGAAAATTGCTCAAAACCGAAAACCGCTGCTCGCTCAACGGCTACATTTCCAATGATGCAAAACGTCACTGAGACGTCTCTCACCTTTTCTAACTGCGGAATTAGACTCTCTTTATTTTCGTCTTTTGACGAGTCTTGCTCCAATAGGGCTCCAATAGGGGGCGAGAGTGGACGGGCAGTGTTCAGGCGACGGGGTATGGGCGATAAGCTATTTAGCCATTGAAATGTCATAAAAAGCTGCTATTTCCTGCTACTCTACATTTCGTGCAGCCTAATGGCTCTAAAGATTGAAATATATTAGATGCTTTTTAAATTTTTAATCCGCCATTTTGGTTTTTGCAATGTTTACATCGGAGTCAGCGAACCCAGAAAACCTCGCAAATTTGTTTGAAAATTGAAACATTTTAAAACGTTTTTAAAATTTTAATCCTCCGTTTTTGATTCGCCATTTTTGTTGTTTGTTGTTTGCAATTTTGACATTGGAATCGTAATCAATGTGCCCAAAAATCGTTGTATACAGAATTTCGTTAAATTTGGATGACGTTTTGATATTTTGGCGAGCGTTTCGGGATCTTGCCCCAATGTGGGTGGGGTGGGGGCGCGCAGTGGACAGTGGGCGGTGGGCAGTGGGCGGTGGGCGGCGGGCGGTGGGCGGTGGGCGGTGGGCGGTGGGCGGCGGGCGGTGGGCGGTGGGCGGTGGGCGGTGGGCGGTGGGAGGTGGGCGGTGGGCAGTGGCAGTGGGCGGTTGGCGGTGGGCAGTGGCAGTGGGCGGTTGGCGGTGGGCAGTGGCAGTGGGCGGTTGGCGGTGGGCGGTGGAGGATGGGCTGTGGGCTGTGGGCGGTGGGCGGGGGGCGAGGGGCGGGGGGCGGTGGCGGTGGGGATGGGCGGTGGGCGGTGGGGGTGGGCGATGGGCGGCGGGCGGCGGGCGGCGGGCGGTGGGCGGCGGACGGTGGGCGTTGGGCGTTGGGCGTTGGGCGTTGGGCGGTGGGCGGTGGGCGCTGGGCGGCGGACGCCGGACCGTGGACGGCGGGCGATGGGCGGCGGGCGATAAGCGCGGGCGGCGAGCGCCTGCCGGCCGGGCCGCAACCGCCGCGCGCGTTCCGCTCGATTCACGCTCCTAATGACGCGTTAACGCCCGCGAAAGTCGATGCGGCCGCTCGCGCCCGCAGAACGGATTAAATCGAACGCGGCCGAGATATACGCGCCGCGCGCTATAAATATCCCGCTACACTTGTGAAAATAACAATGTTGTCGATTACAGACTCACCCCGCGCGGCGCGCAGCATCGCTCGTGGGCCCGCGCGCGCTCGCGCGCTCACTCACCTGCAAAAGACAAAACGCGCTGTTACAGTGCAAGGCGGAAAATGAAGCAATACATTTCGAATACATTGACAGCAATGGAGATGTGAAAGCGTGCGTTGCGGGCCGAAATTCGGCCAACATATGCACTACACATATAAACACACAGCGGGAGACGAAATGGACCTCTGATTTGTCCAGCAAACACAACGGTATTTGCAATGTTTTCATGCATATTTTCACCAATGTAGATGTCATTACAATTCAAAAAAGTTAAGTGTTACGAAAAGTCACTTAGTAAAACTAGATTGCATGTATGAAAAAACATGATTATTTTATTCATACTAGCGAATATTTATTAGATATACGTTTGAATAAACCATGTAACTATTCTCTAATTAATAAAAAAAACTTTAAAAACCACATATTGTGAGAACTAAATTTGAATGCTATATGTTCTTTAAATAACAGTTTTATTTGTCATTTACAGTATGTCCTACATCATATGTCACTTTAATCAATTTAATCACACAACAAATGCACAATTAAATCAATGCACTTTTAGCTGTATATAAAAATCAGTAAAAGAGTATATTTTTGATGTTAATGAAATTATTCCAAATGCTCCCACAGGACATTGTTTCAATTATTCCATAATTATTATTCAGAAATGTCGTATTTATAAATCATTGCTTCAACTTGATTCACTTGTTGCTAACTGCAAAATATATTAGTTTTGGAAGATCTCCTTTACAACGGTAATTGTTTTAAGAAGAGCTTCTCTGTCACTGATATAATAACAATGACAGCAAATAACGAAATACAGTTGATAGATAGTTATCGAAGTTCGCAGAGATAAAACTTCCCTAAGTAAAGTTCCTTCTTAGAACAGGTATCTTTCTTTTCTTTTCTCACCCACGCATACATCGGTTCTTTCCAACTGAAATATGAACATGAACAAACCATATTTCAATAAAATAGGAAAGAAAATACAAAGTGAGCATATCGCATGATCGGGACCACTCGAATATTCCAGTTCTTTTAAGCGAACGAAATACGAGTTCAATCAACAGCGGCAGGACGCGGCGCGGCCGCCGTAACTCACGATTCACATTTGCCTCATTGCTATTCTTCCACCCGGCGCCACCCGGTTATTCCTTAGATTGCTTCCCTCCAGGCGCATGCAGATAACGCAAAGAAACGAACCGTCAGATTAAACGCAGATATATGGGGACCGCGAGGCGGGGCGGGACGGGCGGGGCGAGGCCGAGCGGGGAGAGGTGAGGAAGAGAAGGGCGGGGCGGGGCTGGGCAGGATAGGGTGGGACGGGCATCCCGGAGCCACGCAGGCAGCAATGCGAGCTCATATGGCGGTGGTGCGGGGGAAGCGGGGCGGGGTGGGGGCGGGAGATCAGGGCGGGGGGCGGGGGAGTAGGGTAGGGGCGGGGAGAGCGGGGCGGGGTTGCGGGGCGGGGCAGGGTGGGAAGGGGCGGGACGGGGCGGGGCGAGGCGTGGCGAGGCGTGGCGGGAAGGGCGGGCCGCCAGCCGCGCAGGCAGCGATGTGAGCTCACAGTTCCACTTCGAAATGTGGGAAGACATGGGGAAAGGGGTCACGAAGGAACGGGAAGAATTCTGTGATTCCAAGGCAGAAGTTTTAGTGGTCTTCAAAACCTGGGAGAACACGCCAGCAACTTTGGCTCGAATCATATCTAAAAAAATCCCGCAGCTTTACAATACTTTCTCTGTATTGGAGTATGCGAGAAAGTATGTATTAAGCAGTATGTGTGATAGTAATCAGTGGTGCTAGAACAGCACGTACTTTTCTCGCCCGTACTTTCACACAAAATTAAGACAAATGTACAACTTTTCGGAAATTTGAGTACATGGCCTTATTTCAAAATTCATCTTCAATAAAAATATTTTATTATGGAAAAAATCCATCTTTGTAATTGTAGTTTTAGAAAGACGCCGAAAATTTTTGCAATTTTCAATTTTTGCAATTTTCAAAATGTCAAGAGTTTTTACTGAAAATGAGACCTCCACCATTCTCTTTAATGTCCTTCACACTATTCAACAACAAAATTTAATCAAAAACGATGGAGTCATTTTTTTGAAAATGTCCCAGGTCTTGTAAAGTAAAAACAGGGATTACGGCTACATCAGGTGTTAAGAGATTTTTTTTCTAAATTTAGCCAAGTGGAACCTGAGACCTGTAATAAGAGCCTTTCTTATGAAAATTCGCCGCATTCTCGCAGAGCGTTACATAACTTTCTCTCTACTGTGCAAGCTGCAGTGAGCAAGTAATAGTCGCAGTTTGTCCCGCAGCTTTACAACACTTTCTCTATACTGCTTAAGCGGTATGAGAGAAAATAAAAACTAAACACCTTGGAGATAACTAAGGCTTAACAATTAAATGCAATACGAGCTTTTATTTTTGTATGAAATCGGACATTGTCCATTTTTCTGACAAAACTCATTAATGGATGTAGGTCGTGTTGGGGGTCGTGAGTAATTGTAGTAAAAGTTACGTACTCATTTTGAAGGAGTAGATAAATGAAATTCCACCGATTGGTTCCGGATTGTTTCGAGAACTATTGTTTACCATTATATTTCAGAATATTCAATAAGGATGATTTTAAGTATTTTATAGATGCAGAAAAATACGGATATACGGATATATTGTAAAAAATATTGGATTTTTTTCAAATACGTTGCTGAAAATATTTGTAACATAATAACATGATAACAAAAGTGAAACCTACAATTTCAAAAATACAAGTCTATGCTTCAGCATTAGAGCACAGTGATTTGAGCAGTTACTAATCAGATGTAAAACTATCTTCTTATTTATGGTCATGCAACACTCCATCAACTCTGTCAGATGAGCTGACAAGAATAAAAGAAATATTTCTGCGCAATCTATCAAGGTAGAATAAAATGTGCATAATGCAATAACTGTCCATGAGTGTTCACATTCATGTGCCCACAGAGGAGACGTGTACCGGCTTGTGCTGAAAGGGTGTTGCTCTTTGACCGCCGCGTTCAAAATTTTTTTTATTGTTTTGAAGTAGTATACGAGGCTCAGTCCTGAAGCTTTTTATATACGGGTCCCAACTTTTACAGAATGATATGAGGTAACGTTATGAACGTCATGCAATTTCAGTCAGTTGGATTAAGCAACTATGTAAGAGGAGACGGTTACGAATACTAGGGTATGCAGGAATAACTACACCAATGTCATACTGGACTGCCGCGATGAAGATTAGTAAAGTAAATGTGAACAGTATTATTACTAGTGGGCCATCGCAGCCCCTTGTTTGTGCCGTGTGTTGGCTGATGTAGCGGGAGGGGCGGGCGCATGTGATGCGGCCGAGGAATGCGCCCGTCGCCTGCGATTCGGGTCTCGTCGCCGCGCGGGGAGCGGGGGCGGGGAAGGGGCAGCATACGGAAGGAGGTGCCACCGGCGAAAATAAAGCATCCAATTCCTAGTCCATTTCCCGGGGACAGGCCCGCGACCCGCGGGGGCGTGGCCGGGCCCGGAGCAGAGGAACTGCGAGTCGCGGCGGGGCAAGGCGGGGACCCGGAGCAATGGCGAGGAAGGGCGGGGAGGGGTAGAGAGCGGCGGGGACCTGAGCTGACGCAGTAGGGCGTGGCGTGCCGGGGCGCGACGAGGGCCAGCAGCACGGGCGGGGAGAACGAAGCGGGTGCTCCAGAGGATCGGAGCGGTGATGGGGCAGGGCGGGACGCGGCGGGGAATCAAGCAATGGCGGGGAGGGCGTGCAGGAGAGAGAAGGGAGGACGACGCAGAGGCCCGGGGTCCCGCGCCAGGGCCCGGAGCAGAGGCGGAGAAGGGCGAACCGATGCGGATCGGGGCGGGGAGCGACGGGGGCCCTAAGAAGTTGCGGGAAGGGCAAGGCTGGCGAGGCGGGGCGTGCCGGGAGCTGGAGCCGGCGGGGCCAGCGGGGCCTGGGACCGGGGAGTGGGCGAGGCAGGCGGGGCACGTTGGGATGAGGCGGGGCGCACCGGAGCGCCGTAGCAGATGCGGGAGACGGTGCGCGGAGGAGTCGGCGCGGGGCACGCCGGGAGCCAGGAACAGAGGAGGGGCGTGGCGGGGTGCCCGGAGCAGAGGCGAGGAAGGGCAAACGGCGGCGGCGGGGCCCGGAGGAGAGGCGGGAATGGCGAGGCGATGCGCGCCGGGGACCCGGAGCAGAGGCGGGGAAGGGACGATGGCGGGGCGGGAGGAAGGGCGAGGGCAGAGGCGGGGAAGGGCGTGGCGGAGCGAGGCGGGGTGGGGGACGTGGCGGGCCCCGGAGGAGAGGCAGGAATGGCGAGGCGGGGGCCCGGAGCAGAGGCGGGGAATGACGAGGCGGGGCGCCGGGAAGGGCGAGGGCAGAGGCGGGGAAGGGCGTGGCGGAGCGAGGCGGGTGTGGGGGCGTGGCGGGGCCCGGGGGCGAGCGTGGAGGCCCGCGACGCGCGCTGGGGCCGGCGCCGGGCGCAGCGGCCGAAAAACGCGGCGCGGGCGCGCGCCGCGGCGAGCGGGGAGGGGGGAGGGGCGGGGGCTGAAATCAGAGCCGCCTGAGAAATTGGCGCCGAGGGAATGAAACAAAAGGAAACGGCGCGGAAGGCGGGCGGCCGAGGCGCAGGAATACAATGTGATTTCTCAACGTCGAGACAGACCGACGCGCCGGAGGGGGGGTGCGCCGGGGCTGGGCGGAGGAGAAGGGGAAGGAGTGAGAGGAGGTGGGGGTGGCATCTCGGAGGCTTCCCGCAAACGGCGTGATTTATTTACCGAACAAATTCCTCGACTTACATTTTATACACAGCGCAGCGCAGCCACCTTGCGTGGGGGTGGGCGGTAGAGGGAGAGGGGAGGTAGGGAGTGGGGGGTGTGCGTCGGGGCGGGGAAGAGGAATCGGAGCAGAGCGGGGCGGGGCGGGGAGAACGGTACGGGTCGGAGAGGAGCGGAACAGGTTGGGGCGGGGGGGGGGGAGGGGCGGGGCGGCGCACAGGGAGGTAACCCGGTTTAAAAGCCGAGGCATCCATTCCCGACGCCTAATTCTGGCGCAATTTCTCGTTTATGCGGCGGCTGGCGTCGCCCGGGCCGCGGAGCCCTGGGAGTCGCGGAGGCACCCGGTCCCCGTCACCTCCACAGCCGCTGGCTGACGAACGCGGAAAGAAAGGTTCCCCTGGAACCACAAAAACGCGTTGGATTGAAATTTTGTATTTTGAAGTAGAGGCCTTAATTATTATACACAAAAGAATATTCATTGATTTATTAATTTTACTTTCGTTGCGCCAGTAGAAACTTTTTTGATTTATATTTCTTATTAAAGTAACTTGTACACATAATTATTTTTTCAATCATATTGACTGCTTTAGAATATAAGAGTTAAATTTTATCGGCAGCAAATTCATTTTTTTCATTTTCATTTACCGGGACACTATTCCCTATTTCTTTGTCAGCATTTGACTTCCACGAAACAGTGCTTTCTACGAGACAACACTTTCCAATAGTTTTCGGAAATTCTCTTTCTGGTACTTTTATTTATATTTGCCACTTTCTTTCTATGACCTGTCATTCAGTAAACAACTCGAATATACTTTTTTGTGTCGCTACTTTATTTTTATTATTAAACATATTGCTTATTTAATTGCAATTAACGGCTCTATTTATTTGACAAAATAAACTGTTCAAGTCACTGACGATAAACAGTGCACCATACGTTCTATTTGCTATGTAAAAGAGTACGATCTTACACTGTACATACCAGAAATAAAATATGAAATAAGATATTACAATTCTTACGTGTTTCTAGAAGAAATGTAACGAAAACTGTCTCAATAATAGGGATTTTTAGTGTTATGATAAAATAACGAATATACATTTCAAAAACCTAATAATGTGAAGCAGTACCAAAGTACTGCTTAACAGTAATAGTTGATAGTATGTACTTTTACCAAATCATTCGAGAAAGTAATAACGAAAATCACTAACAATAATATAAATCGAAAAGATGTTGGCGTTATCTTCAGTCATGTTCTGATTTTAGACGCGGACTATACTTGAACTGCGTTTGCGGTCACCAGGCTTGACTCCATGAACTGATGCACGAAGAGCACTAGTCATAAGAGGTCTCCTGCGCTGCTTCTGCCTTCCGCGCCCACAGCCGCCTTCAGAGCCATCTCCTTGAATTACCCCACTTGCAGCGCAGCTCCCCACGGTCCCTAATCGCTTCTTCTCCTCGACGGCAACCTCCAATTGAGCGGCCGAGCACCTCTCGACGTCTCTGCTTTAACCGTCGCTTCGCCCGCCTCCGACTTCGACGCAGACGCGCCGGCCCAGGCCAGGCCAGGCCAGGCGAGCCTCTGCCTGCCGCCAGCGCCGGTGTCAGCGCCACCAGCCGGAGGCAGCGGCGGCGCGCGCCGACCTCAACGCGCCCACGCCAC
>JAHLJT010003656.1:3905496-3922674 GCA_031308135.1 Acheta domesticus | reverse complement strand
GGGAGGCAGAAGGCGCTTTTGTTGCAGGCAGCGCTTACGCACATTCAGCTGTCGCGAAACGCGCACGACATTCGCTGTTTAAAAAGTAATACCGGCTTCTTCATGTGTTTTCCTTCAAAACACATACTCTCATGTCATAAAAAATGCTTAAAGAATTATAAGAAAAATGTTATATTATAAATTTTTTTTATCATTTATATATTTTCCTATTCAATTGTTTCTTTATTTATCGGAAACGTCCGGAGAGATTAGGGTTGTACCAGTGTGTTGCTAGAATCAGTAAAGGTGCGTTTAATTCACACAGATAGCAGAAGGATTTCAAGATGATGCACAGAGGTAAATGGTGTGAAGTCTGAACGAAGATTGCACCAAATACTGCATCTAGATCAATAATTAATTTACTAATAACAAAGCTATCATAAATAAGTAGATAACGACAATATTTCTGTCCTCAAGAGTTCATATATGTCTTATATTCTCAGGCATTTGCAGCTGATAAGTGTATTTATATATGAGAAGTTTGTCATAAATAAGACCGTCTTTATAAACTGCCATTGTACATCATGAAGGCTTTTATTTAAGCTCAAATTAAGATTTATTTCGGGTTAACTCATATTAAAATGCATTTTATGTTTCTGGGTTCCCGATTGTTCACTGCACCCATATTTACGTCGCTTGTCAGAAATGTTTCAAGATCAATAGGAAATGAGTCAAATGAGGATGGAGTGTTAAGCCCATCAATGTGTCTGTGGGTAGGTACTGTACCAGGCAGTGGTTGGAAAGATCGCGCATCGTCCGTGGGCTGTTGCTACCTGCTTCTCCGGCGAACCGCATGAAATTGATTGGAGGAAACCATGGAAACAATGAGACCAACGAACTTGTACATTTTCATCCAACCTCAGCCGGCGTTCATTTTGCCATTTGGGTGATGGCAAAAACGAACGAAATGGCTCGGGACGTCCCGCGCTGACTTCGCAGTCGGGGCGACCCGGTTCGATCCCCGATTGGCAATCCTGACTAGAGTTTTCGTGGCTTCCCTCGGTCACACAGCCGAATGCTGGGAATGTTTCAAAAGGCCCCGATCAACTCTCATCATCATATCACGTCATAATTCACAGCCTGGCATCCATCTGCTTTGAATATCCTCTTGGGAAGATCACGAAGGATCGCACGAGATCTGTTACTACACTGTTACGTCCTGTCTTTTGACTCGACTGCCCACTACGGGCCCTGGTCGACCAGCGGTGACCCAATCTCTCGGGAATGGAACAAGGAGCTCGTGCGTTTAGCACGAAGCCATCCCTTCACCGTATACACTGGTCTTCTTAACCTAGGAGTGGACTTTCTCATCGTCACACAGCAATAGATTCTGGAACATTTATCAGGAACGCGCACAGTTATAATTTGGCCCGGTCGGAAATCGAACCCGGGGTTGCACCGTGGAAAGCGAGCACACTAGCCGACGAGAGGCGATTACTACTATTCCTACTACTACTACTGACAGGAAAAATCCTGGCACCATTTTTCTTCCAATACTTTTATTTCACGTCCAGCCTTATCGGCTTAAAGATCTTGGAAGCGAAAGGCAGGAAGGCGACTTCCCACCTCCCGGTTTCCAAAGCCGCCGCCACTGCCGCCGCCACCGCCGCCACCGCCGCAGTCGCCGCCAACGTCGCCGCCAACGTCGCCGCCAACGTCGCCGCCAACGTCGCCGCCAACGTCGCCGCCAACGTCGCCACCGCCACCGCCACCGCCGCCACCGCCGCCACCGCCGCCACCGCCGCCACCGCCGCCACCGCCGCCACCGCCGCCACCGCCGCCATCGCCGCTACCGCCGCCACCGCCACCGCCACCGCCACCGCCACCGCCACCGCCACCGCCACCGCCACCGCCACCGCCACCGCCGCCGCCACCGCCGCCGCCACCGCCGCCGCCACCGCCACCGCCACCGCCGCCGCCACCGCCACCACCGCCGTCCCTCCACCGCCACCGCCGAGCGGGCGTTTGCGGGCGGTGCCGCACAGGCGTCGACGGCGTCGGCTGCGACGAAGGGCGGCGCGCGCGACAAGTGAAATATCTCCGGCGCATAAATTCGCGCGGGCATGAACCCACGGCGGGCGGCAGGGAATGGCAGATCCTCGCCGGCCCTTCACTTTGCATCTCATATTTTCTTATTACGGTTATCGCTTGCGGCTGCCGCCGAGACGAGGCACGACGGGGCGGGGAGGGGAGGGGGAGAGAGGGAGTGGGGGTAGAGGCAGAGGGGAAACGCGCGTGCAGAGGGTGGCGAGCGAGTTCACTCGGGGCACGGAGCGAAAGGGATGCGAGGGTAGAAACATCCACACCACAAAATGCTCTCTGCGTGAAAGATAAATATAAAGAATCGAGGAAATATACGAGAGGGCATGGTCAGGAAGGGCCTACGCAATGTCTGGTGCTTAGATGAAAGATACTTAAGTGTTATTTAAAACATGTACAGAGTTTGCACACAATGACACTATTCATTAAACAGTTTACTTTTGATTTCGTGTAAGTGATCACTGAGAATTACTTTTTCTAGACGAATAAATAATGACTTTCGTCACTTGGGGCACAGATCGAAAGGGATGCGTGGGTAGTAACATCAAGACAACAAAATGCTCTCTGCGTGAAAGATAAATATAAAGAATCGAGGGAATATACGAGAGTATTGCATTTTTTACTGACAAGATTTTGCTTGTTAATGGATTCGATTGGAGATCGATATACACCGCTAACTTACTTAGAGGGAGAGGATTGTGGTTAGGAAGGAAATATGAAAACTATTGAATGATGCTACATTTCTTGTTACAGCGGGAATTATGGGAGAAATTATGAAAGTGAATTATGGAATGGAAATATGAAAAGATAAGCCGAGTCGAATTAACATCTAGTAAATTAGTAAATAACTAAATCTGAATCATTAAAATCAGGTAAAAAATCTGATGTAGTACGGGCATTATCTGATTCTAATCGAATAGCGACAAAAAACCAGAGGATCTTTGTCCCGAGCATCGTTTGTGGACCTTATAACCCCATTAGTGCATAAATAATAATAATAATAAAAAATTATAATATAATTTATTAATATAAATTAATTTATATATAATTTATATTTATAAATATATTTATATATATTATAATAAATATAAATTAATTAATATAATTATAATATAATTTATTATTATATTATATTCTAAATCTATTGAAATATTCTCCGTTATAACTGTATATTTTTTAAAGAAATATTGTTTCATTTTTCCGTGACAATACTGCGGAAGGCGCAGAATGAATAGTAGGCAACGTTTTGCATAACGCGATTATTCAATGGATTTATTGGTCAGTGATGTAGTATTTATGGATACTGTTACTATAGTTTGGATACTATTACTTGAGGTTGGTAGATGTGAATGAAGTGTTTCATTGATTCAATGGCGGCACGGAGGCGGGGGTCAGATGGGCGTCGGTGGTGATGAGTCGCAGGGGGTTCGGAGGGTAGAGAAAGAGACGGAGGTGGGGAGGGTGGGAGATTGGAAGGGGGCGGAGGTGGAAAGGAGGTCAGAGGAGGAGGGGGTGTCGGTGGCGTGGAGGGGGGTCGGAGGCGGGGAAGGGGGTCGGAGGCGGGGCAGGGGGGTCGGAGACCGGGGGCGATGCGGTCGAAGGCGGCAGGGTCGGAGGTAGGGATGGGGGTCAGAATCGTGTTCGGGGTCAAAGGTAAAATGGAGAGGGGAGACAGACACCGACCGAACTTTATAGCACTCGCGACTGTCTAGTAACACATTCATACCTTCTCAACAA
The DNA here is from genome assembly GCA_031308135.1 of Acheta domesticus. Lineage (NCBI taxonomy): Eukaryota > Metazoa > Arthropoda > Insecta > Orthoptera > Gryllidae > Acheta > Acheta domesticus. Next base: position 3,918,858 of record JAHLJT010003656.1, on the reverse strand, counting down.
TTTATTATTGTAGCGCTGGTCTGTTTGTCTCTTACTTTCATTTGTCGTCTTGCTTCGCGTTATAACCTACATGGTACTCCACATCAGTGCTTACAGTTCCATCTGTCTCAGCACCTCGAGACCCCCACGAGCCAATCCTCCCAGCGCGTTCTTGGAGTCGTCACTACCGTCATTCCGAACGCGTCGTCTCGCGCCCCGCCCCCGCCGCCGGAGCACCCTTAACTAGCTCGAGACGAGCGAGGGCGCCGCCCCGAGACATGGCGAGCCTAAGGCGCCGCCGCCGCCGCCGCCGCGCCGGCAGAGGCGGGGGCGGCGGCACAATTTGCATACTGATGAGCTGCTTAGCCGCGCCGCGCCGCCCCCTGGATTATTCATCCGGCGCGGCTTTCCTTTCCGCTCGCGCGGCCGTTTAGCCGCCGCCGACACGACGCCTGCGATATTTATTAAGATCGCGCCGCCTCGCGCCTCCAATGGCTGCGGCGGCCGTCGCGCCGCTCGCAGGCGATAGCGCGGCCAAGGGAGTGGCTGCGGGGGGGGCGGAGGGGATGGCGGCGGCGGCGGCGGGGGCGGCGGGGGCGACGGAGGAGACGGAGGCGGGGCGGGGGCGGCGGGGACGGTGGCGGGGACGGCGGTGGCGGGGTGGGGGAGCGGGGGCGGCGGAGGGGGGTGGAGGGGGCGGCAAAGAGGGCGGCAGCGGGGACGGCGGAGGGGGCAGGGGTGACGAGGGTGGTAAAACGAGGGTGGGGGTGGTGATGGTGGGGGCGGCGGGGGTGGGGCGTGGCGGGACGGGAGCGGGGCGGGGAGGAGTGGGGTCGGTCTCTCTTACAACACATTTTTGCTTCAATACCTGAAAACAAATTACGAATAATATTTCTGGACATGTTAATTCCCCTTAATATGTTCTTGGAACCTGCAAGATAATTGGTTTGTTGAAAACATTTTCAATGAAACTTCCAATGCTACTAAGTTGTTTCTGTAGTTTGAAAATACGTTTTATACTTATACGAAAGGCGTCATAAAAAGAAAATTTCACAAAAAAGTGACAAAATATCACTTCTACTTTGAAAGAATTAATATTATATTAATATTATAAAAAAAGATAATTTCCGAATACCTATTACGTTTTGAAGTATTAGTCTCTTTTGTGGTAAGTATGAGAGAGGAAAAATTTAAAATTCTATTCAAATGTTTCCCTAACATATATTTTCTTTAATACAGTTGTTAAGTGCGTTGAAACCTGCACGAGTTCTTACGTGGACGCTCTCGACGCACTAAATAAAATTAAATGCAAATCTATTTTTAAATTTCAACTGATCTTCTAAGTTTTCTTCTGAACATTACATTCTAGTATCCGTTTCCTTTTCATGATTTTTAATACTGTGTTCCAGGAAAAGTGTCTCTGCACCAAGCCAAATCAGGGCCTTCGATTAAAAATTGCATTTATGTTCGCAACGCAAAGTGAAGGAAACAACACATCCAGTTTCCATTGTGATTGAGTTGAGTATGCAATTTACGCTTTGAAGCTGTGTAGCTCGTGCTACCAACATAATTTCTGTTGCAAGCACTCTCACCAGCAACTGCGGACAGACTTTCCTAGAGCGCTATATAAATTTATTTTTCATTGACCGGGTGTACTTGCGCATTTGACGACGTGCCAAAAATGAAAATTCAGTCCCTGGTTGGCGTTCCGACAGTGACGTAATTTCAATACCAGCTAAGTATCTCGAACATCACCTGAATGAAAAATTCTGAATTCTGAAATGATTTCTGTGATTGGATATTTCTTCCCACCCTTCCTATCGGTTGCCGGAGCTGCACCTTAAACATCGGGCGAATACAGTGCGCGACTCTCTTTTCTCTTCACCTCGAACTCAGCAATGGGTTGACCTCCTCCAATCGTCGAATTCCTCCTAGACTCCACCATAGCCACAACTGGAAATACGATTCGCTGGCAGAGCCCGGCCTCAGCTACAGCACCACCGATATGAAAGATATGTTATTTTATTTCCGATCTCCCTGCCAAGTTATAGTAATAGATCATAAGAAAAATGAATAAAACGGAAGAAGAGCTATGAGGATGTTTTACATTTCTGGGGATGTATCTCCCTCAGAATCCAAAAAGACCATCACAGAAACCTCAATCAATAAGATGGTCAGTGGCCAGTCTGGAAAAACGATATCCAAACGAAACACAATACGCCTTTTTATGCTTTGTTATTCCGTCTCGCGGGGGCTTTCCAATACCGTGTAAAGGCCGGTTCCTTCCGGTCAAGAACCACGGCCAGGAGCCGTAAACATCCCCGATGTTTACTGTTGAGTGCAGCGCGGAGCTGGGGGCTGCGGCCGTTTCATTCCCCGCAGTGAAAGGCTCCCGCCGGGGGCCGGAGGGCGGGGGCGGGCACTGGGGGCGGCGTCTCGTCAGCTGCGACTTATGGCCCGGCCGCAAAAAGCGAGCGCGGGGTTTGATTCCGAGAAATGGCAGCGCTCGCACAGCGCCCTCTGGAAGCCAGTTCCTGAGGAGCGCGCGGCTGCCAAGCTGCTCAGAGTTCACTAACAAGGAATGCTACCGAACAATTACTTTCCGATTGATAAGTCGTTATATTGATCATGACCTCGTATTATAAATATAATGTAGAGAATCGTGAGGGTGGGTCAATAAAAGTCGTTTATTCTACATAATATTTATAATTAAATTGTTCAAAGAATTAGCCGCCCGAAAGTTGTAAATTATACATTATATTTATAATTACTTGCCGATTTTACTGAATTTTGGATGTGGAATGCAGTGAAGAAATTAGACATCATTGTTGTTTTTTATTATTGGCGAGAAAACATTTCAAAGTAGTGATCTACCGCAAAAAGTTGGGAATGTAAAGAGGTGATTTATACAGTCTTACATAAAAAAATCAGCAAACGCAATAACGAATTTTAAACGACCAAGCGTGAAGCATTCATATCAGTGTACTTTTATGTTTATTCATCAAGCCATGAAATGACATACCTGATTATTGGAGTTTGTTAGATATTATTAGGGTTTTAAGTTAGTAAAATGATTATGTAGTTAGGTAAGAAGTTGGTATTTAGAACACTTTTTGTGAAATATTCTCCCACTTAATATCCTAAAACCTATGTCGCTCCTACACTAACTGTACTCTCAGAGACGATATACAACGATAAACCAAGTCGTAAATCAAAAAATATGAATAATTATAATGTTTGAAAAGTGCGACAATCCTGTGCGATAAATTCTCTAACAAACTACAACGTCGCTATTTTGTATATTATTTCAACTGTCGCAGCCCGAGAGTATATTTCTCCAATTTTGAGATTTAACGTCAGACTCGAGTGTCTCGGAAGAGTCACATCCCAGAACAAAGGAACTGCTTCCCGCAAGTACACTTCTATTGTTTCTATAGTGGCCGATGAAATTACACCTGCCTTATAAAATGAATACTTTTAATTAATTCGCAAACGGCCTTCTCAACGGGGTCCGTGGCCCCAGAAATGTTTACCAGTGGCAAAAAGATTCATTTTTTGGGCAGAATCTATAACAAAGACTTAATGTCGTGGTTTCTTGGCTGTCCGGGAGACGCCGCGTCGTTGGCTGAGAGGCCGACGTTTCGCCTGTCATGTGGCAGGCTTTCTCAGGGCAGTGACGAGGAAGCCTCCGATATGACAGGCGAAACGTCGGCCTCTCAGCCAACGACGCGGCGTCTCCCGGACAGCCAAGAAGTCATGGACTCCAGCCGCGGAAGCTTACGTGTACAACTGACTTAATATCATTGGCCACTACAGAAAAGTCGAGCTGTAACACGGAAGTTGACTTGTTCGAGCAGAGCGTCTGGTAGTTCCTGCGCTCCAGCAGTGCCCTCCGACTTCACACGTCCCCCTCCACCCTCAACTCACAGGCCCAACAGTCAGCGAGCACCTGCGCGTTACCGTCACGCCACACAAGACGTTGCGCGAGGCGGCGAGGGGCTTTGCACGATTCTCACGGCCTGCGCGCGCGGGCCCTCAGAGGCCTCTCGCTTTCAGAGGCCCTGCGCAGCGCGCAGATTAGCTGCGCCCCGCGCCCAGCTGCAAATTGAGCGACAGGTGCCGTGGCGGGCCCCAGCCGGCGGCGAGCGGCGCTTTGAAGCCTCGGAGCGAGCGCCGGCCCCGGGGGGGCGGGGCGGAGAGGGGCGCGGGGCTGGGTAGAGCGGGGCGGGGCGGGAGAATGTAAAGTGAGGTGGCACGGCGTACGATGAAGTTGGTGGGTATCGGTGGGGAGGGGGGAATTGGGGAGGGGGGGCTGAGGGAGCACGTGCCGTGTCAGGTTGAGTAGGTGTGCCGAGAGGAGGTGAGAGGAGGTTCAGGGCGGAGAGGAGAATACGGGACGGGGCACAGCACGCCGGAGTGTAGTGTGGTTAAGTGGGGTGCGGCGGGGGAGGATGGTGGGAGCGGGGCGGGAGGAGCGCGGTGAAACAGGCGTAAGGCCGCGTAGAGCGAAGCGGAGCGGGGTGGGAGAATATAGAGTGAGGTGAGACCGCGCACGGTGAAGTTGGGCGGGTACCGGCGGTGCAGCAGAGAATCTGAGGGGGGGCAGAGGGAATACGAAGATAACAAGTTGAGAGGGCGGGCTGGGAGGGATTGAGAGGAAAGGTACGGGTCAGGGTGGAGAGGTGTTAAAGCAGCGCAATGAGAAGTGAGGGGGTTCGTGGAAGAGAGGAGAATATGAGGGGAGGTAGAGTACGCCGGAGTGAGGTGTGGTTAGGTGGAGCGGGACGGGGTGATCTGGGAGTGGAGAGGGGGGCGGGGTGGGAAGAGAGCGGTGAAACGGCGTGGGGCTGCGTAGAGCGGATCGGAGCGGGCCGGGAGAATACAAAGTGAGGGAGAACTACGCTGAGTGAAGTTGATCGGGTACCGGCGATAGAGTGGGTAATCTTTGGGCGGGGGCCATGAGCGATGTCAGGTTGAGCAGGCGAGGTGGTAAGGGATGAGAGGGGAGCAGCGGGGTTGGAGTGGAGGGGAGTTTGGCGAGGAAAGCAGTGCAAAACGGCGTGCAGAGCAAGGAAGTTCGCAGAGGAGAAAATGTGAGGCGGGGTAGCGCACCCCGTATCGAGGCGTGGTTAAGCAGGGCGGGGCTGTATTGGTTGGAGGGGACGGGATAAGAAGGGTGAGGATGTGTGGGGAGAATCGCGACGTGAAGGGGTATGTGAGAGTTCTGTTCTGCAGGTTGAGCCGGAGCAGGGCATAGGGTAGAGCAGGGAGCGGTGCACAACGGTGTGGCGAAACAGTAGCAAGGCTGGCTTGAGAGAAGCGAGACAGAGTAGAGTGGTGGGGGATGGAGAGAGATACGAAAGGATATGCGTGGCGGAGGGGAAAATTCCGGGCGGGGAAGGGAAGTTCGGGCGAGGAGCGGACCCTTGCCTGCCTAATTTATTCCTCTTGCGCCGAAGTCATCGAAATAATGTCTCCCGGCTTATTGAAAGCTCCCCACTGGGCGCAGTGATTAGACCTCTGGTGCGCGGGCTTTGCTGTGGGGATCCGAATTCCAGTCAGTCCATGGGGATTTTGTAGGGGACAAAGCACGTTCGTGGTGGGTTTTCAGAGGGCAATTCCGTTTATTCACCTCGTATTCCATCACAATCCACTTCTCATCCACTTGAACTCCACACACGTACTCATTGCCAAACTAATCGATTTGTTCAAGGGGAAGGAATTCAATACTGCAGACCGGGTTTCTTACATTTCTTCAAACCGTGCTGGCTTATTTTTTTTTATATTTTATTCTTCGAAAGTGTATGAATTGAATTTTGTACAATCGCTGTCTCGTCAGCTGTGCTTTACATTGCGAATATTGCCTTGGTTTTATCACATTTTATTCTAAAATTTCTTACCCCAGAAAGGGAATATTTTACAAAATGGAATAAAGTGAAATTTCACATGGAACTTATGGGGAACAATTTTTTTGCTCAAACGTTTCAATCACTCTTATCATAAATATTCTCAGAATATCGCTGATATTCTTTTTCCAGAAAAATTACAGAAGTTGTTCGATCAGGGAATATGAATTAAAAACCTAATGAACAGAGAGTGAGTGCAAGTTCTCAAATAAACAAACTTCGAGAAACTTTCAGGAAAATTAATTGAATTTAAACAGTGTTGAAAAATAGAAGTAGGCGATGATGAAGCCGAAAACAAAAATGTTTAAAAACGACATGGGTTGTCCAGAATAGCACACAACGCTAGAGAATAAACGAGAGAAGGGAAGTGAGTTGTCGCGCTCTGGCGGCAGAGGAAACCTTTCGTCCGGCGGTCAGGAGCGTTGTGCAGCGCGCGGATAAAGAACGGCTTCCCTCAAAGGCACGCCCGGCCGCTCGCACGTCCGGACAGACGCCCGCCCGCCCACTCGCCCGCCCACGCGCCCGCCCGCACGCCCGCCCACACGCCCACCCACATGTCCACACCCCAACACGCCACCCGCCCCATCCTCCCATCGGCCCGCCCGCCTGCTCGCCCGCCCGCCCGCCCGCCCCGCCCACCCACCCACACGCCCGCCCGCCCGCCCGCCCGCCCGCTCACCGACCCGCCCACCCGCCCACCCACTCACCCACTCGCACGCCCGCTCACATGACCGCCCACACGCCCGCTCGCCCGCAGCCAGCCCGCTCGTACGCCCCCCGGCCCAGCTGCCCGCCCGCCCGCCAGCCCACCCACACACCCACACGCCCGCCCGCCCTCACGCACGCACGCACGCACGCGTCTGCCGGACGCCGCCCACGGCCACCGCGCGTCTCTTTGTTATCAACCAATTGCCGCCCGGCGCCGCGCCGCGCCGCGCCGCGCCGCGCCGCAGCCTCCTGCAGCTGTTTCACTTTAATTGGGTTGGCGGCGCCGGAGGCAGCGAAGCGCCACTCAGGCAGGGGAACGGCGTGTGCAAACAGAGGCGAGGAGGACACAGCCAGCCCCCCCCCCCTCCAAATTGAACGCGACACCTATCTACAAAGCGTAGCCTTTAAATAATTACGGCGTTTTAGATAGAGTGGCATCACTTAGTATGCGGCGCCATGGTCGCCACACACGTATGACTTACTAGTCTATTTACATTAGCCCACGATGTACCAACTTCAGCACGTTTGGTTTACCCTTACCTAGTAGTAATTACGACGGATATGAAGTGTACCAGCGCGATGCGCAAGGATATAGAGAAGCGAAAGATATTGGATTGGTGCATTAGGAGAAAGCTGTACATCGATTAAAGTAATATTTTTTCTGTCGATACTACGGGTAATATATCCGTTATATGGCATCCCCACTATCTTGTTTTTAGGCTTGCAGACTTGCTTTTCCTTCTTCGTCATTTATTTTGCATGATGTTTCATGTTCATTGCTTAGTCACTCTCAGACAAAAGTATACGTAAATTTTATTTTAGTTTCTTGCTAAAAGTCATCTTCAGATGTGAAATGAATGGATATTATAACCACAAATTTGGTAATTGAGAATGAAACAAGGGAAATTCATATAATAACAAATGAAAACATGTGAGTTATAATGTGTTCCTACTGTTATTACCACTAGAAAGTTTTCTGAGCATCTATCACTATTTTCCAAAAAGTAAATCCTCACAAAACGGGTCAAAAAATACACCCACGAATCTCTGTCATTTTCCAACTTACTCAATCGGTGAATTGAACTTTATTGTAAGGACTTAAGAGAAAACTGTCTAAATAAGTGCATGTTAAGTCAGCAAAAAATATGAGAAAAAATCGACAAAAATGTTATGATTTATAGGTAACAATAAAAATTATAACAAAAACATTTAATAATAGATATTTTATTTCTTCATGCTTATGTAGACGTATTTTTTGCATTCTTTTATATATTTGTAACAAAAATATTTCAAGCACCTTTAAAATATTTTGTGATGCATTTGCAACATTCTACACGCCCATGCGTTTAAAAGAAATTTAATTTTAAATTTAAAATTCTCTACTATTTTTCATAATTCTTATCTATTTTAAGAAAATATAAGGTAAGCGCTAACAAATCAGTATTCTAATTCTTATCACCAAAAGTGGTTGTGGTTGGAAAAACTGATCAATGAACAAGAGGAATATATAAGTTTTGTGATTAAAATAGCATTTTCCTTCTCAAAAACAAAATAGAACTGATTCATTATTCTCCCGAGAGCAGTCAATTTCTCTCGTAAGTAAATCCACAAAATCTCAATAATAAGTGAAACATTGTCATGAAAATCAAAGTTGAGCAAGATATTCATGGTTGTCGCATTGTCAAATCCAGGAATGACATCTTTACAGATTGCATTGCAAAGTGAAATTTTTCCAGCTAAATCCTCACAATTGGTTGAGAAATTTTTACATTTGGTGTAATTAGTCTACCAAAAAAGGCAGATTCAAGGTACACATAAGCCTCACGTAAGACATTAATGCAGAATGCCACGAGAACATAAGATTTGAACAGTGCTTAGAGTAACGTTCTCCACTCTCTGTCAATAGTGATAAAGTTAATAGTGGTAAGTTAATTAAGTTAATAATTATATAGTTAATAATCGTAAACACTGAAAAAGTTGTTGCACATTATTCATGATACTTAAAAGATGAACACATTTTTTCGAATAATCGAAATTCGGGGATGGCAATTAAGACCAAATTTCCTATCGGTGCAGGATAGCGAGAATGGAGCACATTTAATACTCCTCGCCTCCCCCCTCTGGGAAAGGATGGGTTCCTGCTAATGACTGAAGGCCGCATTAGAGGCGATGTGTTCCTGCTCGCTAACAGCCCTCCCTCCTGCAACCTAGTCCATTCGGAGAGACGCGTAGGTGTGCATGTGAGCCGCTACGCCCTATGTTTCGTTGATGGGAAGAGGTAAAAGTACTACGGTAAGAGGGAAGGCAGTACTGTGAGTTGGCTAATGTGTTTTCTGTTTTACCACAACGAAAGACTTATCCTACAATCATAGTGGGTCATCAAGAAAGAAAGAAAAGGAGGAAAATAAACACCATATTTATCAGTACGTACCGGCATTTACTCTGTTTGTGCTCATACGAACATATTATTTATTGTTATTGCTTAAGTTTGTTCCGATAATAAATACAGGTGTGATTTTCTACAATGTCAATATTTTGAATATAATAATAATAATAATAATTTCTTAAATATATATAAAACAAAGTGACATACTTCATTAACGTAACTACTGACATTGCCAGAAATCTAATTTACAATACCTAATTACTGCAAACCTTTTCAATAATTGTAAATGTACTACAGACAACACCAAATTACAACATTTATAATACTCAAAATTACACAGATCTTCAGTAACTTCCTCGTCCTTTCGAAACTGACGGCTGGAAGATCGGATCTAAAGATTAAAAAGACGTAATGTGAAATATAATGTTATATAAATAAATTGTATTTAAAACTGTAAAATTAATGCAATAAATAAACATTCATAAAATTTTGAGTATTTAAAAAAAAGTAATTTTCCCCTTATTTTTAAGTCATGTTGTGTTTCACTTTCAATGAAATTTTACGTCCATCAGAGTGCGAGCGCTGCTGATATCAAACCGGCCCCAGCGGCTGCGCTAGTGGATGGATGGTGTGCCGCCAGGCCAGGAGACCGCCCCGCTGCCCTGCCCGCCCGCCCCGGGCAACCCCGTGCGCCGGAATTGAATTAAATCTGCGCCCCATAACAAAGTGGCCGTGCCCGCGCGCTCGGCGGGGCTCCTCCATCTCCGCCGCGCGCCGCGTGGGGGCGGGGGGCGGGCATGGAGGGGAGCGGGGGCGTGGAGCGGTGCGGGGGCGTGGGGAGAGCGGGGGCGAGGGCGGGGAGGGGAGCGGGGGCGTGGAGGGGAACGGGGCGTGGGGGGAACAGGGGCGTGGGGGAGGGAAGGCGGGGGGCGTGGAGGGGAGCGGGGGCGGGAGCGGTGCTGGGGGCCCTCGTGGGAGGAGAGCGGCGGGGCCGAGGGCGGGGAGGGAGCGGCGGGCGTGGCGCGGAGCGGGGGCGTTGGTGAGAGCGGGGGCGAAGGGCTGGGAGGGAATGAGGCGTGGAGCGGAGCGGGGCCGTGGGGGGGTTGCGGGTGGCGTGGAGGGGAACGGGCCTGTGGGAGGGAAGCGGGGCCGTGGGGGAAGCGGAGGCGTGGGGGGAGCGGGGGCGTGGGGGAGCTGGGGTGGAGAGGGATAGCGGGGTCGGGGAGGGAAGCGGAGCGGGCGTGAGGGGAGGAGGTGACGGCAGCCCGCAAACTGCTGGCCCCGCCGGAACAGCCGCCGCCAGGGCAAGAGGACACGAGTCTGCCCACAGCACGACCCGAAACGAGGACAAGGCAAAGCCTCTGCAAAGTAGGTCCTCGCAGATCGCCATCGCGCCCTGAAGAAGGTCGGCCATGTCAAAATTGCTTTGGTTCAGTTCTGTAGCTACGCCGCACCGTCTCGGTTCCCGAAGAGCACAAGGGCAGAGGTTGTCAACGCGGACCCCAGTGGTAATTCCCAAAGTAATTTAAGGAACATTGTTGTGGGGCAAGAATGGGGAACGTAAATGAATAGGGATATGTTGGGGGATTTTTTTTAGGATATTATGGTCATCCGCAGTCGAGATAGAAATATCATTCTTTCAATTGATAAAAAAGAAACTATAGACGTTATTCTCTCTCATTTTTCAGCATCAAAAACAAAAAATAAACGACAGGCATAGAGAAAGAAGAAAACCGTAAAAGGCTTCGACCAGCTTAAAGGGACAGCCAATGAAATAATTAGGCACAGATCATGTCGTTGGTCCATAATTTGGAGGACGTTTGTTTCAAAGTTGAGAATTTTGTTTCAATGGAGAGGTTATTTGCGGAAGTTTCGATGTAGTGGTGGAGAAAAAGATTGCAAAATATCTGGCAACCCTGCAAGGCAGCCTCTGCAAAGTAGATCCTCACAGATTCGCCCTCGCGCCCTGAAGAAGGCAGTCACGTCAAAATTGTTCAGGTTCTGTTCAGTACCTACGCCTCGTCGTCTCGTTTTCCGAAGAGCATCAGAATAGAGGTCGCTAACGCGGACCTCAGAGTAATTCCCAGTATAATTGAAGGAACATTTGATACATTTAGGAGATATTGCTACATTATTTAGAAATATACTATAAGACTTTCTAAACCTTTTCTTTAGCTGGCGGTGGAAGCACACAAATACACCCTACGAGTAAACAGAAAGTAAGGAAGTACATCTGTCAGGAATAAAGACGGAGCTGCAGTGAAAGGCAGGAGAGGGAGGCACTAGTATTTAAAGCAGTGCGTAGTCGTGCGAGGGAAATGGGGAGGGTGGGGGCGGGGGCGGCAGGAGGGGAAGAGAGCTCCTATCTGCTCGTCACGCCCCCCCCGTTATCTGAGTTCCTCCCCTTCCCACCAGCCGCTTCCGGCGGAGAAAAAAAAACTTCCACTGAAGAAAATTAATTGGGGTTCTTGCCTCTCGCCGTGCGCCAGGTAGCGCCATACGCCGCCTACTCGCCCCGCCATTACTGCCCGCCCTCGTATCGCCTCAGCCCTGTGCCGCCCCGCCTTGCTCTCCCCCACTCCTTCTCAGCCTTCCCCCACTCCCGATCCCCCTCTCGTTAACATAGCTAGGTCAAATCCAACCACTGAATGGAGGAGAATGCTACGGTACCTGCAGCGTATAAGCGTCTCTGACAGTTCTCTCGCCACGTGCTGTGGTGCGTCATGTGACCGGCTCTCAAGCAATCAGATTGCGAGGATTTTTTTTTTTATTTTCTTACAGCTACGGTCAGCGTTGCTGCTCATCTGACTCACGCGAAGTCGCGAAGGCAATGAGGTTCGACTTTGGCGAAAGTTATGATCATGATAACAAGATGTGTCATAGCCTGTCAGTATGTGTGAATGTTTTTGAGATTTAATTTATCTGACATGTAGGTAGTGCCATGTGCATAGTAATGTGTGGCAACAGCGCACTCAACTGTCACAGTTGGTTATACGCTGCCGGTGCTGTGGTGGCCGGCAGCTCTAATTCTTAGTTTTCCGTGATTTTTTCGATTAATATCAGACGAACGCCGGAGTAGTACCGTAAGAAACATACCACGGAAAGCGCGATTTTTTCTTTATTATCCTCGCTCCACCATCGTCCCTCGCATACGCACACTTACATTCGAATGCACAACACTACCAAATATGTGAGGAGATCAGGCGGGAGCTTACAGGTTGTTTGCAGCTCCGGCTGATGCGGCGACTCTTTACAATGGAATCTAAACTTTCAAGCTGACTTGTAAGTTGGCCTGATCTCACTTTTCGGCTACCTTAGAATTGAAACCTTTTCAGATTTTGAGAAAGTTCATACGAGTATTTGAAGAATTGGTGCTCATATATTCAATAATGCATAAAGGATAAAAAATAAAAAAAACATACAAAATATGTACAGAATAAAGTTGCAGACATTTTGAAAAAGTCTGGTTTAGGTATTTATTTGAAAATAGGCACGATTTGATTTAAAATTAAGGCAACACTACAAATAAATTAAGTTATGCGTAAAGCAATTTAACATCATAATGTTGAATGAGTATATTGTATTTTAAATAAATCTCCGGCATCAGTAATGAAGATCATGATTAAAAAATACACTTTTTCAGTTTTCGGAAATTGAAAGTTTTTAATGAATATCTCACCTTTTACAATTTACTTAATTTCATCGAATTTTATTAGACTAAAAAGTTGAAAGAATTTAACTGAATCCATTTAAGAAAATTTTTTAAAAATATCTACGTGCTTGATATGAAATAAAACCAAAAATTAGCAATCATCTGCAAATTCTCAAGGTCGGGATTTGGGTCAGGTATGTAGAGAAATATTCATTTTTGGAAAACAATCTTTGTTTAGGCACTAGTATTGTTCACAAACAGAAGATAAGAGATAATTTCGAAGAAAACCTTCTTAGTGTCAGCAATCTCCTAAGGTACAATTTCGTCATAATGTCAACATCAATTTTTTTGTGGCATTACGGCACTTTCTTTTTAATATACCAACTCGCATTAATAAAATAAAAAATAAAACTAAGTGGGAGCCGATTTGCTAGGCCAATGAGGCTGACGAAGCGAGTGTGCAGAGCGAAGCATTTCGCGGCTGCAGTGAGACGGACGGGGCGGGCGCGGGAGCGGGGACGGGAGCGGGGACGGGAGCGGGGACGGGAGCGGGGACGGGAGCGGGGTCGAGAGCGGGGCGGGGAGCGGGGCCGGGAGCGGGGGCCGGGAGCGGGGGCGGGGCGGGAGCGGGGGTAGGAGGGGGACGGGAGCGGGGGTGGGAGCGGGGGCAGGAGCAGGGACGGGAGCGGGGGCGAGGCGGGGCGGGAGCAGGGAAGGGAGCGGGGGCGTGA